>JBAMNC010001863.1:0-172500 GCA_037902135.1 Cetoscarus ocellatus
TAAAATGTCATATGTTAGCCTTAGTGTTTTTTCTCATAGTGAGCTGTGAGAAAAAGGCTTATAAGTCCATTTTGAAGCCAAATATGACAAAACCGTCTGCACTAGCTTGTATTTTGGCCCATTTTCCACCCAAAAAGTCATGTTTGAGCATATTTTTTGTCGGAGTCTGAAATGGATAAAAAGTCATAGGTTAGCCTTAGTGTTTTTTCAAATCCTGAGCAGAGAGAAAAAGGCTTATAAGTCCATTTTGAAGCCAAATATGACAAAACCGTCTGCACTAGCATGTTTTTTGGCCCATTTTACACCTAAAAAAGTCATGTTTGAGCAATTTTTTGTTGGTGTCTGAAATGGAAAAAAAGTCTTATGTTAGCCATAGTGCATTTTCAAATCCTGAGCAGAGAGAAAAAGGCTTATATGTCCATTTTGAAGCACAATATGAACAAACCGTCTGCACTAGCATGTTTTTTGGCCCATTTTACACCCAAAACGTCATGTTTGAGCAATTTTTTGTTGGAGTCTGAAATGGAAAAAAAGTCATGTGTTAGCCTTAGTGTTTTTTTCAAATCCTGAGCAGAGAGAAAAAGGCTTATAAGTCCATTTTGAAGCCAAATATGACAATACTGTCTGCACTAGCATTTTTTTTGCTCTTTTTACACCCAAAAAGTCATGTTTGAGCATATTTTTTGTCGGCGTCTGAATTGGATAAAAAGTCATAGGTTAGCCTTAGTGTTTTTTCAAATCCTGAGCAGAGACAAAAAGGCTTATAAGTCCATTTTGAGGGCAAATATGAACGGACCGTCTGAACTAGCATGTTTTTTGGCCCATTTTACACCCAAAAAGTCATGTTTGAGCATATTTTTTGTCGCAGTCCCGAAATGGATAAAAAGTCATATGTTAGCCTTAGTGTTTTTTTCAAATCCTGAGCAGAGAGAAAAAGGCTTATACGTCCATTTTGAAGCCAAATATGACAAAACTGTCTGCACTAGCATGTTTTTTGGCTCTTTTTACACCCAAAAAGTCATGTTTGAGCATATTTTTTGTCGGCGGCTGAATTGGATAAAAAGTCATAGGTCAGCCTTAGTGTTTTTTCAAATCCTGAGCAGAAAGATAAAGGCTTATAAGTCCATTTTGAAGCTTAATATGACAAAACTGTCTGCACTAGCATTTTTTTTTTTTTGGCCCATTTTACACCCAAAACGTCATGTTTGAGTATAATTTTTGTTGGAGTCTGAAATGGATAAAAAGTCATAGGTTAGCCTTAGTGTTTTTACAAATCCTGAGCAGAGAGAAAAAGGCTTATAAGTCAATTTTGAGGGCAAATATGAACGGACCGTCTGAACTAGCATGTTTTTTGGCCCGTTTTACACTCGAAAAGTCATGTTTGAGCAATTTTTTGTTGGAGTCTGAAATGGAAAAAAAGTCATATGTTAGCCTTAGTGCTTTTTCAAATCCTGAGCAGAAAGAAAAAGGCTTATAAGTCCATTTTGAAGCCAAATATGACAAAACTGTCTGCACTAGCATGTTTTTTGGCTCTTTTTACACCCAAAAAGTCATGTTTGAGTATAATTTTTGTTGGAGTCTGAAATGGAAAAAAAGTCATAGGTTAGCCTTAGTGTTTTTTCAAATCCTGAGCAGAGAGAAAAAGGCTTATAAGTCCATTTTGAGGGCAAATATGAACGGACCGTCTGAACTAGCATGTTTTTTGGCCCATTTTACACCAAAAAGTCATGTTTGAGCATATTTTTTGTCAGAGTCTGAAATGGATAAAAAGTCATGGGTAAGCCTTAGTGTTTTTTCAAATCCTGAGCAGAGAGAAAAAGGCTTATAAGTCCATTTTGAAGCACAATATGAAAAAACCGTCTGCACTAGCATGTTTTTTTGGCCCATTTTACACCCAAAACGTCATGTTTGAGCAATTTTTTGTTGGAGTCTGAAATGGAAAAAAAGTCATATGTTAGCCTTAGTGCTTTTTCAAATCCTGAGCAGAAAGAAAAAGGCTTATAAGTCCATTTTGAAGCCAAATATGACAAAACCGTCTGCAGTAGCATGTTTTTTGGCTCTTTTTACACCCAAAAAGTCATGTTTGAGCATATTTTTTGGTGGAGTCTGAATTGGATAAAAAGTCATAGGTTAGCCTTAGTGTTTTTTCAAATCCTGAGCAGAAAGAAAAAGGCTTATAAGTCCATTTTGAAGCCAAATATGACAAAACCGTCTGCACTAGCATTTTTTTTTTTTGGCCCATTTTACACCCAAAAAGTCATGTTTGAGTATAATTTTTGTTGGAGTCTGAAATGGATAAAAAGTCAAGGGTTAGCCTTAGTGTTTTTTCAAATCCTGAGCAGAGAGAAAAAGGCTTATAAGTCCATTTTCAGGGCAAATATGAACGGACCGTATGAACTAGCATGTTTTTTGGCCCGTTTTACACTCAAAAAGTCATGTTTGAGCATATTTTTCGTCCAAGTCTGAAATGAAAAAAAAGTCATAGGTTAGCCTTCGTGTTTTTTCAAATCCTTAGTAGAGAGAAAAAGGCTTATAAGTCCATTTTGAAGCCAAATATTAACAAACCGTGTGCACTAGCATGTTTTTTGGCCCATTTTACACCCAAAAAGTCATGTTTGAGCATATTTTTTGTCGGAGTCTGAAATGGAAAAAAAGTCATGGGTTAGCCTTAGTGTTTTTTCAAATCCTGAGCAGAGACAAAATGGCTTATAAGTCCATTTTGAAGCCAAATATGACAAAACTGTCTGCACTAGCATGTTTTATGGCCTGTTTTACACCAAAAACGTCATGTTTGAGCATATTTTTTGTCGGAGTCTGAAATGGATAAAAAGTCATAGGTTAGCCTTAGTGTTTTTTCAAATCCTTAGTAGAGACAAAAAGGCTTATAAGTCCATTTTGAAGCCAAATTTGACAAAACCGTCTGCACTAGCTTGTATTTTGGCCCATTTTACACCCAAAAAGTCATGTTTGAGCATATTTTTTGTCGGAGTCTGAAATGGATAAAAAGTCATAGGTTAGCCTTAGTGTTTTTTCAATCCTGAGCAGAGAGAAAAAGGCTTATAAGTCCATTTTCAGGGCAAATATAAACGGACCGTTTGAACTAGCATGTTTTTTGGCACATTTTACACCCAAAACGTCATGTTTGAGCATATTTTTTGTCGAAGTCTGAAATGGAAAAAAAGTCATATGTTTGCCTTAGTGTTTTTTCAAATCCTGAGCAGAAAGAAAAAGGCTTATAAGTCCATTTTGAGGGTAAATATGACAAAACCGTCTGCACTATCTTGATTTTTGGCCCATTTTACACCTAAAAAGTCTTGTTTGAGCATATTTTTTGTCCGAGTCTGAAATGGATAAAAAGTCATATGTTAGCCTTAGTGTTTTTTCAAATCCTGAGCAGAGAGAAAAAAGCTTATAAGTCCATTTTTAGGGCAAATATGAACGGACCGTCTGAACTAGCATGTTTTTTGGCCCATTTTACACCCAAAAAGTCATGTTTGAGCATATTTTTTGTTGGAGTCTGAAATGGAAAAAAAGTCATGGGTTAGCCTTAGTGTTTTTTCAAATCCTGAGCACAGAGAAAAAGGCTTATAAGTCCATTTTGAAGCCAAATATGACAAAACCGTCAGCACTATCTTGATTTTTGGCCCATTTTAGACCTAAAAAGTTATGTTTGAGCATATTTTTTGTCGGAGTCTGAAATGGAAAAAAAGTCATGGGTTAGCCTTAGTGTTTTTTCAAATCCTGAGCAGAGAGAAAAAGGCTTATGAGTCCATTTTCAGGGCAAATATGAACGGACCGTTTGAACTAGCATGTTTTTTTGGCCCATTTTACACCTAAAATGTTATGTTTGAGCATATTTTTTGTCGGAGTCTGAAATGGAAAAAAAGTCATATGTTAGCCTTAGTGTTTTTTCAATCCTGAGCAGAGAGAATAAGGCTTATAAGTCCATTTTGAAGCCAAATATGACAAAACCGTGTCCACTAGCTTGTTTTTTGGCCCATTTTACACCTAAAAAGTCATGTTTGAGCATATTTTTTGTTGGAGTCTGAAATGAAAAAAAAGTCATATGTTAGCCTTAGTGTTTTTTCAAATCCTGAGCAGAGAGAAAAAGGCTTATAAGTCCATTTTGAAGCCAAATATGACAAAACCGTCTGCATTAGCATGTTTTTCGGCCCATTTCACACCCAAAACGTCATGTTTGAGTATAATTTTTGTTGGAGTCTGAAATGGAAAAAAAGTCATATGTTAGCCTTAGTGTTTTTTTCAAACCTGAGCAGGGAGACAAAGGCTTATAAGTCCATTTTGAGGGCAAATATGAACGGACCGTATGAACTAGCATGTTTTTTGGCCCGTTTTACACCCAAAAATTCATGTTTGAGCATATTTTTTGTTTGAGTCTGCAATCGATAAAAAGTCATATGTTAGCCTT
The DNA here is from genome assembly GCA_037902135.1 of Cetoscarus ocellatus. Classification (NCBI taxonomy): domain Eukaryota; kingdom Metazoa; phylum Chordata; class Actinopteri; order Labriformes; family Labridae; genus Cetoscarus; species Cetoscarus ocellatus. Next base: position 4,430 of record JBAMNC010001863.1, read on the forward strand.
AGTGTTTTTTCAAATCCTGAGCAGAGACAAAATGGCTTATTAGTCCATTTTGAAGCCAAATATGACAAAACTGTCTGCACTAGCTTGTATTTTGGCCCATTTTACACCCAAAACGTCATGTTTGAGCATATTTTTTGTCAGAGTCTGAAATGGATAAAAAGTCATATGTTAGCCTTAGTGTTTTTTCAATCCTGAGCAGAGAGAATAAGGCTTATAAGTCCATTTTGAAGCCAAATATGACAAAACCGTGTCCACTAGCTTGTTTTTTGGCCCATTTTACACCTAAAAAGTCATGTTTGAGCATATTTTTTGTTGGAGTCTGAAATGAAAAAAAAAGTCATATGTTAGCCTTAGTGTTTTTTCAAATCCTGAGCAGAGAGAAAAAGGCTTATGAGTCCAGTTTGAAGCCAAATATGACAAAACCGTCTGCATTAGCATGTTTTTCGGCCCATTTCACACCCAAAATGTCATGTTTGAGTATAATTTTTGTTGGAGTCTGAAATGGAAAAAAAGTCATATGTTAGCCTTAGTGTTTTTTTCAAACCTGAGCAGGGAGACAAAGGCTTATAAGTCCATTTTGAGGGCAAATATGAACGGACCGTATGAACTAGCATGTTTTTTGGCCCGTTTTACACCCAAAAATTCATGTTTGAGCATATTTTTTGTTGGAGTCTGCAATGGATAAAAAGTCATATGTTAGCCTTAGTGTTTTTTCAAATCCTGAGCAGAGAGAAAAAGGCTTATGAGTCCATTTTGAAGCCAAATATCACAAAACCATCTGCAGTAGCATGTTTTTCGGCCCATTTCACACCCAAAAAGTCATGTTTGAGCATATTTTTTGTCGGAGTCTGAAATGGAAAAAAAGTCATATGTTAGCCTTAGTGTTTTTTTCAAACCTGAGCAGAGAGAAAAAGGCTTATAAGTCCATTTTGAAGCCAAAAACGACAACACTGTCTGCACTAGCATATTTTTTGGCCCATTTTACACTCAAAACGTCATGTTTGAGCATATTTTTTGTTGGAGTTCAAAATGGAAAAAAAGTCATAGGTTAGCATGTGTGTTTTTGAAAGCCTGATCTGAGGGAAAGAGGCTTAAAATTCCATTGTTAAGTGAAATATATCCAAACCCTCTGCAGTAGCATGTTTTTCAGCCTGTTAAACACCCTAAAGTCACTTGTAAGCATGTTTTTTTTGTGGTCTGAAATGGGAAAAGTCCTATGTTAGCATGTCGTTTTTTCAGAAATCTGACCTAAGAGGAGAATGCTAATAAGTCCATTTAGAAGTGAAATATGACCGAACCATCTTCACAAGCATGTTGTCCTGAAAAGATTCTAAGAAGTCACTTTTTACCATATTTTTTTTAGGGTCCGAAATGACAAAAAAATATGACCTGATAAACACTCATACACTAATTACTTCACACATAAAGCTATTCATACAAACTTTTATACAAATATTCATTCATACACATTCACGCACACATGCTCCCCTCCTGGAGCCACCACCTTACTGCGGTGGAGGGGTTTGCGTACCCCAATGACCCCAGGAGCTATGTTGTCGGGGGCTTTATGCCCCTGGTAGGGTCACCCAAGGCAAACAGGTTCTGGGGGAGGGGTCAGACAAAGCGTGGCTCGAAGACCATTATGGAGAATAATTTTATTGGATCCCAGTTTCCCTTGCCCGGACGCGGGTTACCGGGGCCCCACCCTGGAGCCAGACCTGGGGATGGGGCTCGATGGCGAGCGTCTGGTGGCCGGGCCTGCGCCCATGGGGCCCGGCCGGGCACAGCCCGAAAAGGCAACGTGGGACCCCCCTCCCATAGGCTCACCACCCGTGGAAGGGGCCAAGGTGGTCGGGTGCAATGTGAGCTGGGTGGCAGCCGAAGGTGGGGACCCTGGCGGTCCGATCCCCGGCTGCAGAAGCTAGCTCTAGGGACGTGGAACGTCACTTCTCTGGTGGGGAAGGAGCCTGAGCTGGTGCACGAGGTCGAGCGGTTCCGACTAGATATAGTCGGACTCACTTCGACACATAGCTTGGGCTCTGGAACCAGTCCTCTTGAGAGGGGCTGGACTCTCTTCCACTCTGGAGTTGCCGATGGTGAGAGGCGCCGGGCAGGGGTAGCAGTACTTATTGCTCCCAGGCTCGGCGCCTGTACGATGGGGTTCACCCCAGTAAGCGAGAGGGTAGCCTCCCTCCGCCTTCGGGTGGGGGGACGGAACCTGACTGTCGTTTGTGCTTATGCACCAAACGGCAGTCCAGAGTATCCACCTTTTTTAGACTCCCTAGAGGGGGTGCTGGAGAGTGCCCCTTCTGGGGACTCCCTTGTTCTTCTGGGGGACTTCAACGCTCACATCGGCAACGACAGTGCGACCTGGAGGGGCGAGATTGGGAGGAACGGCCCCCCCCGATCTGAACCCGAGTGGTGCTTTGTTACTGGACTTCTGTGCTCGTCACAGACTGTCCATAACAAACACCATGTTCAAACATAAGGGTGTCCATATGTGCACTTGGCACCAGGACACCCTAGGCCGCAGTTCGATGATCGACTTTGTAGTCGTATCATCGGACTTGCGGCCGCATGTTTTGGACACTCGGGTGAAGAGAGGGGCGGAGCTGTCAACTGATCACCACCTGGTGGTGAGTTGGCTCCGATGGTGGGGGAGGATGCCCGTCATCCTGGGAGGCCCAAGCGTGTTGTGCGGGTCTGCTGGGAATGGCTGGCAGAGTCTCCCACCAGAAAGAGTTTCAACTCCCACCTCCGGGCGAAGTTCGACCATGTGGCGGGGGAGGCAGGGGACATTGAGTCCGAGTGGGCCTTGTTCCGGGCCTCTATTGTTGAGGCGGCTGATCGGAGCTGTGGCCGTAAGGTCATCAGTGCCTGTCGTAGCGGCAACACCCGAACCCGCTGGTGGACACCGGCGGTGAGGGATGCCGTCAAGCTGAAGAAGGAGTCCTATCGGGCCTTTTTGGCCAGTGGGACTCCGGAGGCAGCTGACAGGTACCGGCAGGCCAAGCGGAATGCAGCTTCGGTGGTTGCCAAGGCAAAAACCCGGGCATGGGAGGAGTTCGGTGAGGCCATGGAGAACGACTTCCGGACGGCTTCGAAGAGATTCTGGACCATCCGGCGTCTCAGGAGGGGGAAGCAGTGTGCTGTCAACACCGTCTATGGTGGGGATGGCGTGCTGTTGACCTCGACTCGGGACGTCCTGGATCGGTGGAAAGAATACTTCGAAGACCTCCTCAATCCTACCAGCACGTCTTCCAGTGTGGAAGTAGACCTGGGGGACTCTGTGGTGGACTCTGCTATCTCAGGAGCTGAGGTCGCCGAGGTGGTCAAAAAGCTCCTCGGTGGCAGGGCTCCGGGGGTGGACGAGATCCGCCCGGAGTTTCTCAAGGCTCTGGATGTTGTGGGGCTGTCATGGCTGACAAGACTCTGCAACATCGCGTGGACATCGGGGGCAGTACCACTGGATTGGCAGACTGGGGTGGTGGTTCCCCTTTTCAAGAAAGGGGACCGGAGGGTGTGCTCCAACTACAGGGGGATCACACTCCTCAGCCTCCCTGGGAAGGTCTATTCAGGGGTACTGGAGAGGAGGGTCCGCCGGATCGTCGAACCTCGGATTCAAGAGGAGCAATGTGGTTTTCGTCCTGGCCGTGGAACTATTGACCAGCTCTATACCCTCCATCAGGTCCTCGAGGGTGCATGGGAGTTTGCCCAACCAGTCTACATGTGTTTTGTGGACCTGGAGAAGGCATTCGACTGTGTTCCTCGTGGGGTTCTGTGGGGGGTGCTCCAGGAGTATGGGATAGCAGACACCCTGATACGGGCTGTTCGTTCTCTGTACGACCGGTGCCAGAGCCTGGTCCGCATTTCTGGCAGTACATCAGAACCGTTTCCAGTGAGGGTTGGACTCCGCCAGGGCTGCCCTTTGTCACCGATTCTGTTCATTACTTTCATGGACAGAATTTCTGGGCGCAGCCAGGGTGTTGAGGGGTTCCGGTTTGGTGACCTCAGGATCGGGTCGCTGCTTTTTGCAGATGATGTGGTCCTGTTGGCTTCGTCAGACCGAGACCTACAGCTCTCACTGGATCGGTTCGCAGCTGAGTATGAAGCGGCTGGGATGAGAATCAGCACCTCCAAATCCGAGTCCATGGTCCTCACCCGGGGGAGGGTGGAGTGCCCTCTCCGGGTCGGGGATGAGATTCTACCCCAAGTGGAGGAGTTCAAGTATCTTGGGGTCTTGTTCACGAGCGGAGGAAGGATGGACCGGGAGATCGACAGGCGGATCGGTGCGGCGTCGGCAGTGATGCGGACTCTACACCGGTCCGTCGTGATAAAAAGGGAACTGAGCCGCAAGGCAAAGCTCTCGATTTACCACTCGATCTTCACTCCTATCCTCACATATGGTCACGAGCTTTGGGTCGTGACCGAAAAAACACGATCGCGAGTACAAGCGGCCGAAATGAGTTTCCTTCGCAGGGTGTCCGGACTCTCCCTTAGAGACAGGGTCAGAAGCTCGGTCATCCGGGAGGGGCTCGGAGTAGAGCTGCTGCTCCTTCGCGTTGAGAGGAGCCAGATGAAGTGGCTTGGGCATCTGGTTAGGATGCCTCCTGGACGCCTCCCTGGTGAGGTGTTCCGGACACGTCCCACTGGTAGGCGGCCCCAGGGAAGACCCAGGACACGCTGGAGGGACTATGTCTCTCAGCTGGCCTGGGAACGTCTCGGGATCCCCCGGGAGGAGCTGGACGAAGTAGCTGGGGAGAGGGAAGTCTGGGCTTCCCTGCTCAGGCTGCTGCCCCCGCGACCCGACTACGGATAAGCGGAAGAAGATGGATGGATGGACACATTCACGCACACATGCATACATACATTAATACCTTCATTTATCCAAACAATCATTCATATATTCATTCATACAGACATTTTTTCATTCATATATTCTTTCATACAAACAAATACGAACATCCATTCAATCTATTCATTAACACAACCATTCATAAATTCATTCATTCATATAAACACTTGTGCGAACATTCTTCTTGTGAAAGAATTCAGGCATACATTCATAGATTCATACAAAAATTCATCCATACATTCAAGCTGTACTTTCATTCAAATATTCAAATATTGATTCAAACATACAGTTATACAAACATGTTTTTCAAACATTCATCAAACATTCAAAAAATCACACAAACATTCATACATACATTAATTCATACATTTATTCATTCATACAAACATTCATACATACATTAATTCATACATTTATTCATTCATACAAACATTCATACATACATTAATTCATACATTTATTCATTCATAAGAACATTCATACATACATTAATTCATACATTTATTCATTCATACGAACATTCGTACATACATTAATTCATACATTTATTCGTTCATACGAACATTCATACATACATTAATTCATACATTTATTCATTCATACGAACATTCATACATACATTAAGTCATACATTTATTCATTCATACATACATTCATTCAGACATTTATTCAATCAAACATTCATTCAAACATTCATTCACACATTCATTCATAAAAATATTCATTCAAACAAACAACTATTCATACAAACATGTTTGTACATTCATACATTCATACAAACCTTTGTTCACTGGTTGATTAGTTACTCAGTGAGGTAGAGAAGTGTCGTCACCTTCAGAGCTCTTTTGTCCTTAAATGTAAAATTCATTCATAAACCTCGGCTGATGGTTCACTGATGAGCAGATGACCTTTATGGGGCACAGTCGTTTAAAAAGACTAACAAGAGTTAACGAGGTGATCGGTGGGTCACCAGGTGGTCCAGTACCTGTCCAGTTTTCTCACCTGAGGATCTTCTGAAACAGCCTCTGCTTCATTCATGTTGGTTCGTCTCTGTGCTTCAGAGTGACTTCATGAATGAACACAGAGCTCAGTGTGTCTCTATCAGACGTCTGAGTGATTAACTGGACTGATTGATTCTCTTTGACTCTTAACTGAGCTGGTTTCGTTTATCAGAGGGAGCTCGTTAATCTGATGTAAATCAATTAAAGATGATCTATTGACCAGAGCGTCTGATACGGACGGGCAGAAATGTGGTTCTGTTTAGCAGAGGAGGTCATGCCATCATGACAACAAAGGAAACTTAATGATGGATGAAATGTCTGTTGAACAACAGCTGTAATGATGAAGTTTATATAAATTATAATAATAATAAATAATGATAACAGTTGGCTTAGAAATAAATACCAATTTAGCTAGGCTGCACCTAACGTCATGGCTTCAACATGAATGTTTATCAGTCTTACAGCCTTTACTTTATTAAAAAAAAATAATTTAATCCACAGCCAGTCAATGCAAGTTCACACACAGCAGCGTTAAAGTCGCAAAGCCCTTCCAGGCTGAAAATGGAGGCCCCTCATGGACGTGCTAACACCTGCAGTACCCCGAGTGTCCACTTGAGGCTGGTGGCAGAAACCTGACACTCAAATGATTCAGTGTGGGAAATGGACGTTTTTTAGGACCTAAATGAACATCTCTACAGCCTGGTTTAAAATTAAGTTTCGGACTAAATATATGATCTGTCCCTCCAAATTTTCACAGCAAATTTTGTGTTTTTTCGCGGCAAAAAGGCCTGATTTGCCTGGGTGCAGGTTTTTCAAAATGTTGCAGCAAAAATTACATTATTTGTGGACTATTTTACTCAATAAAACAACCCTCCAGGTTTTCAGAGGACTTTTTTGTATTTGCTGCAACAAAAATTGTCCAATGTTGCAGCAGGTTTTTTAAAAAGGTCCTGCGAAAGTTGTGATGTTTTAAGGCTAAAAACAAACTTGACTTTCTTCTTTTTACTGACCTGCCATGCACCCCATACACAAACACACTCATGCTTACCTGCATGCACATGAAGTAATGATCCACTGGATGTGTTTTTAATGATAGAAAGGAGCTCATAAAGTGATGGATGTCACTCATGTTGCACCACATCTGCATGTTGAATAGAAAAGAATAAACATTTATTCGTCTCACATGGGGAAATCTGCAGTGGTACAGCAAAGGGGGCAGCAATGATGATCATATGTGCATTATTATAAATATTAAGACTAGAAATATAAAACTAAAAACTACACTAAACAATTATAGGAATACAAACAGTGAACAACTGTCAGTATGAGACCTCGAGCAGCTGCTTTTCACAGACTTTAACGGTGATTCAGAGGTTAATGTGACGGTTTGTGCTGCACATCCTGTTAGACAAAGACAAAGACAAGAGAGTCAGACTGAAGTATGATGATGTACGGGAGAGAACAGGGCACACACTAGAGGGCGAGAGCGGAGACCATTGGACACACTAGAAAAACTCAGTTCTCTGTGAGTGTGTTTTTCTATTTTCAAGTCAGGAATATAAAATAAAAAACACTTATTCTAATGCACAGTCACTCAACAAGTCCAGATAAATGTCTTACTACGAGGAATAAAAGGCAAAAATTTGAATCCCTTGTAATGATACAAAAATGTCTCCCAGTGAAACAAGCAAAGTTTTACTGAGTGAGGGTCTTAAATTTATTATCTGCTCTGATACAATATTCATTTAAGACAGAATTAATTTTTCCTTTGAATTAGACAAATACTCTCACAGATCTGAGTTTTTGTAAGGCCACGCTGAATTCGTGAGGATTAAACAAATTTGATTATTCCGATCTGGATTTCCTGGAGAGACTGAATAAAAACATCTATGTGCTCTCACTGTATGAGGGATGAATTTTTAAAAACAGCGGGATTTCTGGTTTTGGAAATAGGAACAGGGCTGCACGTCCACGTAGAGTCACAATTGGTCAAATGGCCTGAAGTACCGCCTCCATATGGCCTCTCACACACATATTTTGGGACTGCCCCATTGTACAAGGCTTTTGGGCTGATGTTAAAGGCATATCAGAAAATCTACTTAAAGTGAACCTCTCTCTGGCCCCTTTAATTTTCTTACTGGACAGACTTCCTGATGGACTGTCCCACGATCAGGAATTTTTGCTACAGCTCCATCTAATGACTGCTAGAAAAATGAGAACAATTTGCTGGTTGAAACCTGAACCACCTACAGTTGCACAGTGGATACAAATGTGTTGTCTGTGCAGCAGACCCCTCTATCCAAAACAAACTTCTCCCAAAGGAGACAATGAAGATACTCTGAAAAAATCAGACGAGAATACTCAATACTCAAAACTACAGCTGAAGACTCCTGTCTCTGAAAGAAGACATGGCTTTGTCTGTTTCTTTACAGTCTATAGAGCAAACGTGTCTGATCTGAAGTTATTACATCATAACTTCACTTTATGAATGTTTACTTGCATCTGTTAGACTCATGCATTGCTTGTTAGCTTAGCATGAGTCCTCTGGAGGTCCCTGTTGTGTCTCTGTTGGTGAGGCAGCAGAACAAAGAGCTCCTATAAGACCAGCTGTAACCTAAAAACATGCTCTTTAACATTTCTCCATCTCCACTGACGCAGGTTTGAACTTGATCTGGATGAGCACACACACTAAAGACATGCCTCCTCATGCCTCCAGATCCTTTAAAGGGATTGGAGGGAAAGTCTGAGAGCATCTGTGTGAGAGCGTTTTCCATAGATTGAGGAGGAAGTGAGCTGGCGGCGGATCGGAGGGCTGGGAGAAAGAGAGAGTGACAGGATACAGCACAGTAACACCCTCAGTAAAGAGAGGGGGAGGCCGGATATCCACACTGCACACTTTTATCAGAGTGGATGTCTTCTGTATACACTGAGGGGGGGTTAACACCATGGAGACTGAATACTGGATTAGTTTGTTTTATCCTGAACGCTGCACTGCAAGAACTCAGATCTCAGCAAGTGTCAAGTCAGAAATATCTGAAACACTTCTTCTGATCCACATTCACTTAAGAAGCCCAGCTAAATACCTTACTACAAGGAATAAAAGGCAAAAATTAGGTAATTAGGTAAATTAGGTAAGACACCCTTCAAGTTAAATTTGTCTCGTCTCATTGGCAGAGTATTTTACTTGTTACAAGCAACTCAGGCTTTATTTTTGTTTTTATGTCTTCAAATAAGATGTTAATCCAGACATATCAGGAAATTGTGGCTTAGAATCAGTCTAGTGAGGTATTTTTGACTTGAAAACTAAAATTCACCTTGAATCAAACTCACATTCATCAGGTACACTGTCCTGGACTTGCTCCTTCACAGCTCCAAAGTGCTAAAACATCCCTCAAAGAAGTCAGCTGAACAACCACGACGAGAGTCTCCTACTCCACCACATCCCAAAGTTGCTGTATTGGACTGACATCTGGTGACAATGGAAGCCAAGAAACCAGTTGAGATGATGTGGAAGTCTCCATCAGAAGATGGTCCACTGTGGTCATAAAGGGATGGACATGGTCAGAAACAGTCCTCAGGTAGGCTGTGGGGTTTGAACCATGCTCAGGTGGGACTAAGGGGCCCAAAGTGTGCCAAGAAAATCTCCCCCACACCAACAGACCAGCAGCAGCAGCCTGAACCGCTGATCCAAGGCAGGGTGGATCCATGCTTTATGATGTTCACACCAAACTCTGAGCTGACCATCTAAATGTGGAGCAGAGATCCGGACCCAGTCTTCCTCATTGTCCAGTTTTGGAGATCCAGCTTGAGCTGCAGCCTCAGTTTCTGTTCTTATCTGACAGGAGTGGTACCGGGTGTGGTCTTCTGCTGCTGTGGCCCATCTGCTTCAGGATTGGACATGCTGTTGGATCAGAAATGGTCTTCTGCAGACCTTGGTAGTAACAATTGTCTTTGTATCATCTCCAACCACTCTGGCCGTTCTCCTCTGACCTCTGGCATCAACAAGGCCCAGAAAACTACTGCTCACTGGATATCTTCTCTTCTTTAGACCATCTAAACCTCAAGATGGTTGTCGATGAAAATCCCAGTAGGGATTTTCAGACAAGCCACACTCACAGTCACTTTAATCCCCATTCCTCTTCATTCTGAAGCTCAGTTTATGCTTCACCAGGTCGTCTTGATTATGCCTACATGCACTGGTTTGCTGCAATGTGATTGGTTGATTATCTATTAGTGTTAATGAGCAGAGATAGACTTTTCTTTATTCTCACATAACTACCTGCCATTGTCTAACAAACTATAACGTAATTGATATGAAAATATAAATGCTGAGGACATGTAAGACGGTCTGAAGCTCTAAAGCTCTGATATTTTTCAGTATTAATAAAAAACTATCATTTTAAATATTCTGTTATCAGCAGCAGATGTTCTCTCGCATATTCAAGCGTCTCTACATTATTTTTTTCTTCTAGACGGCCTGAGGGCTCATGGAGCAGAGAAACTGATAAACACGACCCACCACGCTTGGTCAAAGCCTGAAATGAGTTTTTCATTTGGAGGGCTTTTCCTCCATGGTCTCCTAATGCCCTGAAGATTAACCCAGTGACCCTCAAATATTAGCTCTGAGCCACTTCAGGGGGACAGGGACGCAGCTCCAGGACACGAGGACCATGTTTTCAGAGGTGGTGAATGAAGTGAGGGACAAATATGGATGTTAAAGCAAAGACGGATGAAACAAAAGGACTGATGACGTCCTGCTGGTTTGACAGGCTGAAGAATCGTCAGGGCGTCCTGACATTTCAGCGGTAAAAGTGATTTTCTTCTTGGTGTTTGTGGTTTCCTCCTGCCTCCCTCCTCCACTGCGTCCTTCATCCTCCCTCGCCTGCCCGGCCGGCCATCTGCTGGGGCCTGGTGTGTTTGCACAAGGCTCGGTCCTCTGGAATGTCAACATGAGGCTTTGTGTGAAGCCAGAGGAGCCCACATTCACTGGAGATAAGACCCCGTGCACTAACCCACCAGGAGGGAGGGGTACCAGAGGGTGACTTAAAGTTTAACCAAGCTGCAGAGTGACCGCTTTACCTGCAGATTAATCCTCAGCATAACCACCCAGGACTACCGCCACGGCCAAACTCAAACACTTCTTTAATACGCAGACATGGGAAACACACATACAGGGCCAAAACAGACATTCAAACAGAGAAGCTGTGTTAAAGGACGTGTCCTGCAGTGAAAGGGATGATGGGTGCATCCTAAAGGTCGTCACAGTGATGCAAAAAGAGGCCAAAGCAGATGTGTACAAGAGCTGCAGTTCCCCAAATGTCCACTAGAGGCTGGCTGTAGGAGAACCAGATCCCCTACAACACCATTAGAAATGAAGGAAGTACAATCATACAGAGAGGGTGTGGCTGAGTGATTCACAGCAAACAACAATAAAAAAGCAGGATGGAGGAGTTTGCTGCTTTTAATCTACAAGCACTTTATGCCAAATAGCCAACAAATCACCTGATTACAGTTGTAACCTATTTCCTGTTGTTATCTTAACAAATAAGTTTGATCAGAAAGTTGCGACCTTCTTCTCCTGTTCATTTAGAAGCGCTGACTTTTGCTGAAATCAGGGGGACGCCAACAGACAATCAACAGAAATGGCAGGACACTTGAAAGATTGAACAGGGGGCCACCCCAGAAGTGATAAAACGATATAAAAAGTGTGAAACATTTTTCTAATTTCAAGTCAGAAAGATCTACAACACTTATTCTAATCCACATTCACCTGACAAGTCCAGATAAATATCACACTACATGGAATAAAAGGCAAAAATATGGCATCGAATTGCTTGTAATGATATGAAAATATCTCCCAATGGAACAAGCAAAGTTTTACTGAGTGAGGGCCTTAAATTTAATACCTGCTCTGATAGAGCATTTCATTTAAGACGCCCTTCAAGTCAAACTCAGCCTGTCTCATTGGCAGATAATTTTACTTATTACAGCAGCTCAGGCATTATTTTTATTTTTGATATCTTCAAATAAGACATTAATTCAGACACTGCTCCATTATTTTCTCCACATCAATAAACAAAGAAAGAATATATTGGGGACCACTTAACCAGAAAACTCTCCAAATTCAATGTTAGCTTTGCAGGTACATCCCTGTTAGACAGTAAAGTGGTTCAAAAGGTAAACTAATATTTAACATATTAACTTGGAGCAGTCCCATAAAATCTGAAGGTTCTCCTACCTGACCACAGCCCCTCCAACACTGGTTAGAGGTGGTACCAAATGTGGAAGTGACAACAGGAGTCTTGAAAAGTCTCATCTTAATTTTCCAATTCCTCGATCCGGCCTGGAAAAGGAAGCAGAAGATGATGGATGGATGTTTTGGATTTATGATACACCAGTTTTGAACTTTTACGGGCCCCACCGTGAGGCCAGGGTCCAGACAGCTTTCCCCTTTCCCCCTCTTGAGGGCACCCTAAATGATAAATTTTAAAATTACAGAGAGAAAGGGACACATTTTAGGCTCATCATCATCATCATCATCATCATCATCATCATCATCATCATGTACCATCAAATAACTGAGAACAGCAGCAGAACACCAGGAAGCAAATAAATCCTTCAACAGCTTCATGCGTCCAGACCTGAGGGTGCAGACTTTATACCCGTTTGTCCCTCTGACTGATTTAAATAAAGCTAAGATGTGATGAGGGTGTGTCGTTGCTCCTGAAAACATACATGTTAGAATGGTCACATGTCAAGAGTATACACTTGTTCCCATGGTATAGCTCTGTGAAAAGTGCTTTTCAGTTGAAAATAATATGGAATTTTTGTCAACAAGAAAAATTTGATGTATATGAGGATTTTCTGAGTCGGATGACTATCATTTGTGTTTGATATTATTTATCTAATTATTTTATTAGAGAAAAGATTTTTTTTAAAGTGCTGATTTGGATGCCTTGAATATCAGTCACTTTAGATGGTTTATGAAACCTTATTCAACCTCAGAGGGAGGACAATCAAAAATATCTAGAAAGGTGGAATTAAAGTGGAAGGCAGCAAATTCATTTTGCTTATATATTTTAGGTTGTAAAAGCTGATGATGAAGTTCACGATGACGTGGGTGATTTCATTACCGTTGTGTTTGTTTTTATGTCCAGTGTCAGGTCTGTGTTATGTGTGTGATTCTGTAATGTTTTATGTAGTGTTTTATATGATGTGTTTGTTTTTTTAGTTGTCTAAATAAAGGATTAAATAAAAAAAATAAACAAATAAAAAGAACTGGAAGTAAAAGCTTTTACCTCCGCAATTGCTAAATATCACCTCCTTCCTAACTGGAAATCCGCAACAGCTCCTTCAGCACACGATGGATTAATCAGGTTTGTCCTTTTTAAAAGTAGAGAAAATATAACACACCCCCTTTTTTTACTGTTATTTATTCATTATTATCTATTTATTTTCATTTATTCTTATGTTGGTGATATATATGTATATGTATATATATATATATTTTTTTTTTTTCCTAATTTGCTTTGTCTATCTGGTTTATTTCTTTGTATTCATTACTTGTTCTTAAAAAAGCATGCTAATCTAAGTCTAACGGTGTAGTCAAACATGTTTAATGCTGCCCTGGTACGTAAAGTGCCTGTGTTCCTCCTGCATGCACATCAATAAAAATATGAAACAGAATGACGTCCTAAATGGTTGAATTCTGCAGAGCTGACAGCTGATTGGAAACACATTTTGTCTTGCATCAAATAATCTGTTTGGGTGTGATTTGAGTTGACCAGGTTTTCTTTTGATTGACTACAGCTCGACTATGTAACGTGTGTGTGTGTGTGTGTGTGTGTGTGTGTGTGTGTACCTCGCTGCATTGAGCAGCAGATAATGAACGGTTCATCAGCAGGTCAGCGCTCATGGAGGGGTGGGGGGGGCTCAGTGTGTTTGATTAGCAGCTTGTAGGGCTCCATGTCTGGTTCTGCATGGACGGATAACCAAGTCGAGTGTGTGTTGGTGTGTGTTTGTGTGATAGTGTGTTTGTGTGTTGGTGTGTGTTGGTGTGTTTGTGTGTTGGGGTGTGTTGGTGTGTGTTGGTGTGTGATAGTGTGTTTGCGTGTTGGTGTGTGTTTGTGTGTGATAGTGTGTGTTGGTGTGTTTGTGAGTTTGTGTGTTTTTGTGTTGGTGTGTTTGTGTGATAGTGTGTGTTGGTGTGTTTGTGAGTTTGTGTGTTTTTGTGTTGGTGTGTTTGTGTGATCGTGTGTGTTGGTGTGTGCTGGTGTGTGTTGGTGTGTGTTGGTGTGTGATAGTGTGTGTTGGTGTGTTTGTGAGTTTGTGTGTTTTTGTGTTGGTGTGTTTGTGTGATAGTGTGTGTTTGTGTGTTTGTGTGTTGGTGTGTGTTTGTGTGTTGGTGTGTTTGTGTGATAGTGTGTGTTGGTGTGTGATGGTGTGTGTCGGTGTGTGTTGTGTGTGTTTGCGTGATAGTGTGTGTTGGTGTGTGGTAGTGTGTGTTGTTGTGTGATAGTGTGTGTTTGTGTGTTTGTGTGATAGTGTGTGTTGGTGTGTGTTGGTGTGTGTTGGTGTGTGATAGTGTGTGTTGGTGTTTTGGTGTGTGTTGGTGTGTGTTGGTGTGTGTTGGTGTGTGATAGTGTGTGTTGGTGTGTGATGGTGTGTGTTGGTGTGTGGGGGTGTGTTTGCGTGTTTGTGTGTGATAGTGTGTGTTGGTGTGTGTTTGTGTGTGATAGTGTGTGTTGGTGTGTGTTGGTGTGTGATAGTTTGTGTTGGTGTTTTGGTGTGTGTTTGTGTGTGTTGGAGTGTGATAGTGTGTTTGTGGGTGTGTGTGTGTTTGTGTGTGTTGGTGTGTGTCGGTGTGTGTCGGTGTGTGTTGGTGTGTGATAGTGTGTGTTGGTGTGTGATGGTGTGTGTTTGTGTGTTTGTGTGTGTTTGTGTGTGTTGGTTTGTGATAGTGTGTTTGTGGGTGTGTGTGTGTTGGTGTGTGATGGTGTGTGTTGGTGTGTGGGGGTGTGTTTGTGTGTTTGTGTGTGTTTGTGTGTGTTGGTTTGTGATAGTGTGTTTGTGGGTGTGTGTGTGTTGGTGTGTGATGGTGTGTGTTGGTGTGTGTTGGTGTGTGTTGGTGTGTGATAGTGTGTGTTGGTGTGTTGGTGTGTGTTGGTGTGTGTTGGTGCGTGTTGGTGTGTGTTGGTGTGTGTTGGTGTGTGATAGTGTGTGTTGGTGTGTTGGTGTGTGTTGGTGCGTGTTGGTGTGTGTCGGTGTGTGTTGGTGTGTGATAGTGTGTGTTGGTGTGTGATGGTGTGTGTTGGTGTGTGGGGGTGTGTTTGTGTGTTTGTGTGTGTTTGTGTGTGTTGGTTTGTGATAGTGTGTTTGTGGGTGTGTGTGTGTTGGTGTGTGATGGTGTGTGTTGGTGTGTGTTGGTGTGTGTTGGTGTGTGATAGTGTGTGTTGGTGTGTTGGTGTGTGTTGGTGTGTGTTGGTGCGTGTTGGTGTGTGTTGGTGTGTGTTGGTGTGTGATAGTGTGTGTTGGTGTGTTTGTGGGTGTGTGTGTGTTGGTGTGTGTTGGTGTGTGCTGGTTGGTTGGATCCTCCAAACACTCACTCATGGATTGAGTCTGAGAAAGTGTAACTCTCAGACTCTCCTCTCAGAGTTTATCTGCTGACTCTGCAGAGTCTAACAGCTCTCAGAGAACAATCTGGAAGGAGAGGATCTGAAAGTAAACTGTTTAGAGGAGACGACGTCTTACACTGACATCTTTATGCATAGTTTAGACGGCTCTTGTTTGTCCACTTCACAGGAGACAGACTTGTGTTGCCAAATGTCCCACATCAGCCCGGATGTCCCAACTCTCTGACGGAGGCCACGTTTACTCAAAAATGATCCACTGAGAAGGAAAAACCGCTTCAGGGCTTCGAAATGATTCAGAGGAACAAGTCAGGAGGTCAAAGTTGTAGATTTTATGGATGAGATAAAACAGCTGTGGGCTGACAGAGTGAGAGAGCACATTAAACACTCACTTTTCTCTTTTTTACTAAAGCAGGGTACACACATAAAGATTATTGGGCTGTTTTTGTCCCGACTTCCCGACCAAGGACAGCAAACTCCAGATTATCTTCTGTTTTAGAAGATTATCCCATCAGATTATCCTGTGCTCTGAGGTGTTAGGAGTGAATTTGTCCTGATAATCGGCTCTGAAACGGGTCGGGTTGACAATCGTAAATATTAAACTTGTTCAATATTTAAAAATCCTCATGTGTGGGGAAAGCCGACGACTCCTGAGTCATGACTCCGTGAATGTAGCCAATCAAGAAGCGAGCTGACTGAGGAACGAGGAAGCAGGCATAAATGAAAACAAACATGGCCGACCTGAAACAGAAAGTTCAGTGGAGCTCAGAAATGGAGGACCAGCTCACGTGTTCACACTGTCTCCAGGATTTTTCAACAGTCTTTTCTTTTAGTTCAAAAATAGTCCAAGACCACCGTCATTCCCTCTTCTCATATGTCCTCTTCCATGTTGTGTTCTCCGGTTGTTGCTGTTTCTTCTTCTTGGTTTTTGTTTGATCAGGTTTGATCAGATTTCTGTTTTGGAGGACTAGATTCTAGATCAGTGGTGGGACAGAATGGTTCTGTGTGTGGTGTGCTGTGTTCAGATTATCTTCAGGTTTAGAAAATCCCTGTGTGTGGACCCCGCTTAACTTGATATGAAGTTGGCGGCCCAACAGCCTTAGTCAGATTGATACAGGTAAACTGTGCACTAGGGCTGGACAACACATCAATAATCAATTAATTAGAATTATTTTCTGCAGAGGATTTAAAAATAAAAAAAACATTTTTTTCTTGACTTACTCCAATCATAAGTTGTTGCAATGTTTGAAAATATAATTACTGAAAATGTACAGTTTTCATGATGGTAGGCCCTGTCAGGTTTTGCACAAGCACATGTTTAGACTTTTATTTGTTTCTTAAATTAAATTAAATATTGATCTGATGGTCCTGTGTTACTACACTATGAAAATAGCTCATCTTTCGGTGTTTATATAGACAGGCCTGCCTACAATTGAACTACTTAATCAACATTTTATGACAAAATGACAGCATGAATTTTATCTATAAGATGGAAAGGCTGTTTAGTTTTAGAACATATTTTGACAAACTAAAGGCAAAACTTGATTAATGTAATTTTTGTGTTATTTGGAGGGTTTTTTTTTTAAGAGGGAAAAAAATCACGTAAAATCGTAAATCATGTGTTGTTGGATTTTATATTTAAGTCATATCGCCCAGCCCTACTCTGCACTCACCTGCAGGAGCAGACCTGGCGTTGGCTCGCTCTGATCTTTAAGTCTAAAGTCGTAGTTTGTGTTTCGGCAGGCGGACACGTTTTACTGCTCTGGGTGTGTTTCATGAACGAGCTGACTCATAACGATCCTGCTGCCCGCTCATGCCAATCACAACACCCGAACCCTGACCCCCCCTGCTCGGTCAGCCCTATTCCCTGAAGTCCTGTCTCACACTGATGATGTCATCGGTGACATCAGAAGTCATAAACCCTGACACGTCCTAATGAAGTCCTGCCAAGGTGTCAAACTCGGCTTTTCCAACCTTAAACTTTATTTTTTCAATCTTCTGCACAAATAAATGTCTCCACGAGGCCGAGCGGAGCTGGGTTCAACACAGTCGCCAGGTTGTGACAAAAGCAGCACAGGGCAGAAGAACCTGGAGCAAAGTCTCTCAGACTGAGGGTAAACCCCTTAAAGAGGCTCCAGCATTACCCAGAATGCCTCAGTGCCCTTTTTTATGGAGCCGTGAGGCTGAATTATGAGAGAGGACTCCAGTGCTCTTGTTATTGGTGCTGCTTGACTTGTTTGTCTTTTAGAATAGTTCTGCTTCCTGTGTCCTCTGGATATTTGTTTGTCTTTATCCCATCTATAGACCGTGTATATTGAGATGGACGGAGCAGCAGCCGCCTGGGAGTGAAGCTAAAGCATTCAAAGTATGTCACCAGTGTAAAATGTTAGAGCTCAACAAGATTGATGCACGTTAACAAAGATAATGCACAGCCCTACCATGTGGACAAACAGAGAGGTGAAATCCTGGGATACTCCTCTGCAGGAGACCAGATCTTCACAACCTGATGTGAACCAGTTTTCTTTTTTTAAGTATATTTTTGGGTGTGTGCTATGCCTTTATTGATGGAAGAAAGCTCTGATAATTCCAATAAGATACGAGCTCCTTTCTGTCCTTTGTTGACTGTCTTCAGTCTCTGGATGACTAATGTAATGTTTGACAGTTACAAAGAGCAATAATATTAGTTCTGTGCTCATGTTGTCCAGCCCTATTTGTAATGGGTATTAGCATTAGTATTATTATTTATTTATTTTCATTATCATTGTTACTTAGTATTTGTGTGAATGTGTTTCATGTCTTGAGGGGGAGGGGCTGACCTGTTTGGTTGTTAAGCATGTGTGTTTGTGTAAAACTGGATCATTTGTTCATTGTTGTGGACACATGTGATGTTGATAACCCAATAAAATAAATAATAATAATAATGAAAAAAATTGATGGAAGAGAGACACTGGACAGGCTTGTGAGAGAGCAGGGGAGGACACTCTGCAAATGGGCCCAAGACTGGACCCAAACCTGGGCCGGATGAATCACAGGGGGCAGCTCTCCTCTTGGTTCTTCTGTGCTTGGCTTGTTCTGCTGTTTGTGAGGATTATTTGATTCATTTTGTTGGTCACTTCCTTTTGTGTTTAAGCTCTTGTGCTTTGTCATCTGCATGTTCCTGTTTGTCAAAGCACTAGTGCTATACAATAAAGTTATTATTATTATTACATAAAATGCTCTGATGCAAATGGGTGTTCCCTGTTTTTCTCGGTTTATTTGAATATCTATGATCACATCAGCCGATCCCTGTTTCAGTACAAATAACTGCACCAAGCTTGCCTGAAAGAGGTGGTCTGTGCATGCTTCCAATCAAAGCCTGGAGTGGTTTGTTTGCAGTGAGGACACCATTGACCCATGAATACAAACAAACAGGGTGACCAGTTAACTCATCAAACCACTGTAGTAGTAATAATAACTGCATCACAGCAACCAGGTAACCAGGCGGATAACAAACTGGATAATAAAGTTCTGATCCCTCAGAGTCACTGTCTGTGCTCAGGAACATATCAACATGCTAACATCACTCAGCGTCTGCAGCAGATCATCACAGGACTCAGCAAAAGGGACTGATCCAAGAACTGCTTTAGTTCAGAGTTTAGTCCAAACAGGAGACTTTATCCGCTCTACTTTAGCCTCACCAACAGTTTCTGTGGATGTCATGGTGAAACCTATTATCCTGCTATCTGGTGTCACTTAAAAGCCCTTCTTCTTCATGCACTTAATTTGTTTGCATTTTTATCAGAAGACATGTCAAACATTCATCTCTGTGATCGTTCATGACACAGCTGACCTCTTCTCTATAGCAACGACTCCTTTTGTTGTTAGCTTAGCCGGCTAGCTTCTTTCCCATGATGCAGACCACGACTCGTAGTCATGGCAACAGTGGCTGTAGCGTTGGGACATGAGGACAGTCCTGCCTTCTTGTGTGATCCGACCTGCTTCAAAATCCTGCGGTGTGAGCCTGAATTGATCTAAAGGAAATACGATCGTTCAGTTTCTATATCTGAACAGAACAGCCGAGCTGCAGGAGTAAAGAACAAACTAAACTCCCCGTCGTGTGAGCGTTTCATCGTCTTTGAATCAAACTGAATCGAAGTTCCTCCAAAGTTCAGCAGAGGAGTTTACTCATGCGTCCTGAGCTGTGAGTGTTGGCGCCCGCCTCTGTCAGCTCTGCTGTTTTCACAGTCTGAATGATGAATGACGGCCATGACAGCGCCGTGGTGACAGACGGGGAATAAATCACAGGAGGAACAAATCAACCCCCCCCCCCCCCCCCCCCCCCCGCCTTCACCTGCATCAGTCTTTCCTCTAACAAGTGACCCTCTGTTCCTCCCAAACGCCAAACGCCGTTTCCTCCAACGTCATTTATCAATCAGGTCTACGCTCAGAGCTTCGGAGGGTCTTTCTCTGCTGTGTTTGCTCCTGCACTTAAACCCTCGCACCCTTTTCTGCAGAAGAAGACCCTCCTCCTTCTCTCTATCCTGGAGCAGCTTTGGAGGCCCCCAGCAAAGACAAACATGAGGCCCCTGTCCCTGTCACTGGAGGACAATGAAAGCATGTGAGCAACACATTAGGGTTTCTGAGGAGCTTTGCAGAACAGAAAGTTCATGAGAGAGAGAGTTTTACAAAACTTTAAAACATTCAACTTATTTTTGCAACTAAGAATGTTCAAAGAGAATAAGGTCTAGAGCTAAATCCAGGCCAAAAGTGTTGGAACGAGAAAATAAAAAATGGAAATACAGAATTTAAAACTGAAATTTCAATGTTTGTTCTTGAATTAACAAAAATAAAGACACTAAACTGAGTAAAAAAAAATAAGTGCTAAATTATTTTTTTCAGTTTAGTTCAATGTTTTTTTCAGCTCTGTAATTATTTTAATAAAATATTTTATTTTCATTTTTTACTCCTAAATATATTTTAACGTGTGATGTGTCATTTTTTTCAGTTGAAGGATTAATATTTTCAGATTCAAATCTTATCTTTTTGGTTTCAGATTTCTTTTTTTCAACTTCAGATCTTTTTGAAACTGAAAATATACGATCTGAATCAGAGCTGAATCAAAAGTTTTTCTCCTGACGCCTTCCAAACTGAGCTCGTGGATTTGAAGTCCATGTTCCAACCAGTTTTGCCCACTTGTCTTAATATTCTCAAACATTCTCTACCTGGTGCTGTGTGTTATTTAGCATGCTTTATAGACATGCCTTAACCATAGACCATAGTTTTAGGCAGTCCTTCATATCTAATGACATGTAAAGACTTAATCTTGAGGCTCTGGGCCTGGAGGTGGAGCCCCTCTGGTTTCTGCTCTGCCTCAAACGGCTGCAGACTGAGTTCAGCAGGTAAAGTAAAGTCTCTGCTGAGTCAGGGCATGATGAAATAAAAGCTCTCAGTGAGTGACGTCCCGTCTTTACCTTCTTATCTCCTCAGAGACGCTCGGTCGAGTTCAGACAGGACAGATAATTAGAGCGTCTTAATCACTCTACCCAGAGCTCCTCTCTCTAAAACCATTTTACCTCCGTGAGCCTCTCTTTAGCTCCACTGCTGCCCGACAGACTCACACGACAGGCTCCAAATGACCTTTGACCCACGGGTAGAAGTGACAGGTGAAAGAGAGCAGCTCAGCTGTCAGGACTGTTTGAGAATACAGATCACGTTTTTGTGTCTCTTCTGTTTCATCCATCTGTAGTTCAGCCCTTTAAGGCTGCAGGGCCTTCAGCCTGTCCCAGCCGTTTATTGGCTGAGAGGTGGAAACACCCTGGACTGGTGTCCAGCCAATCACAGGGCTGACAGACAGACACAAAAAACTTTTTGATCATGCACTCCCACCAAAGGGCTAGAAAACACAGACATTGTAAATTTATCTTGTGCAACATATACTGTAATTTTACTGTTTTTAAAAAAAACAAGAAAGAAACTACAAGACAAAGAATACTTTATTTTTTATGAGTATTAATTAAGTTCAAAACAGAACACCTTTTTTGTATGAGCTCTAATTTACTCTGTATCCTAAACCCACCTTTCTCAATCAATCAATCAATCAATCAATCAATCTTTATTTGTATAGTGCCAATTCATAACAAGTGTTATCTCAAGACACTTTACAATAGAGCACAAAGCTCTTCATTTTATGGATACACATATATGCATAGATACATATACATATATCAAATACACATATACATATATATACAAATATATACATCCAACACCCAACATGAATCCATATAGCCAATCATGAATCCCTCCATCATGGCGGCAAGAAAAAACCTTCTGTTAACCCTTTGACTTCCAAACTAAGAAAATACATTTGCAACAAATTATTTGTTGGTAAAAATTGTTTTGCTTCGTCTTCATTTAGCAACATTTCAGGTTTTATTTTTCAAATTACCCAGTGGAGAAGCAGATATGTTGGTCAAGCAGCTGGTTGGCTTGCCTGTTAAGGGTTGGCATGAATAGATTTCTTTCATTTCTGCTACAAATGTTTTGTTACTTTCACATGAGAAAATCACAGAGAGCAAAATTTAGATATTTAGCAGTTGACCCAGTTTTCCGAGGAATCATAAATCATTGTTATATCATCAAATTTATTTCCTTCAACTAAATTATGATTGTTAGAGAATCTGGAAGTATGTGAAAAGATCTTTTCTTACTCCGATGTATGCTCATACTGTTGGACTTCTGAGGAGCAGTTATTCACTTCTGACTTTTCTAGTTTTCAAACAATTATATTCATGCACAGCATTGGATAGAAATTGGTGTTACAAACACTATTAAGAGAGGTAAATAAGGGAAAACAAACAAAGATAGGCTTTCAGAATTTTAAATACAGTGGTTAGGCAGCAAAAGGTCAACCACATGGTTACAATGCCAGACAAAGGGTTAAGCAGCAGGAAATCTTGAATGTGGACCCCAGTCTCATGATGAACAGCAAATCCACACGATGCTGTGTTGGGTGTGTGGGCAAAGGGAGGGAGGTAAGTGGAGACAAGTGGACTAAAGTAAGAACTAAAGCTAGTGACAGATCAATGAACCAATCATAGACCTGTCGTCATCAAATTTGTTTCTGCTGCAAACAAATTCATTAGAGGTTAGCCTCTTGAGATGCTACATCTCGTTTTCAGGAGGGTCCTCATGTCTGTGTGGTTGTGGTGATAATTTTATAGAAGTATAATCAATGAAAGTCTCACTGAAAATAAGAATTTATGGTAGTGACAAACTCATGGGTGCCCAGACCACAAGTGCATCCCTACCATATTTGTCTCTGTTAAGTATAAATGTATTAAAGGTAGACCTCTTGAGATGTGACACCTCATTTTCAAGAGGGATCTCATGTCCATGTGGAGCTAGAGATAGTTACTATAGATGTATCAACCATGGATAGAAAGATCATGTTAATATCTACATTAATAGCTATAATGATTATGAACTGGAATGAGATGGCCAAATATGTGTTATGTCTGTAATTGTAGTTATTGAGGCTTCATGACTCCACAGCAGCAGGCAGTCTCCACCAAGGATCCCAGACCACCTACAAGACCAGAGCCAGAGACGAGTACAGGAGCAAACAGAAAGGGGCAGAGGCAGATATGGAGAGAGAGTGTGAGAGAGAGAGGGATAGAGCCCAGTGTGCCAGATCCCCCCGTCAGTCTAAGCCTATTGCATCTTAACTATGTGTCTAAACTATGGACTATGAGCTGGTCCCTAACTGAAAGCTTTATCAAAGAGGAATGTTTTAAGTCTAACCTTAAAGGTAGAGAGGGTGTCTGCCTCCTGAACCGTGGTCGGTAAATGGTTCCAGAGAAGAGGAGCCTGATAACTGAAGGCTCTACCTCCCAGACTACTTCTAGAAACTGATGGTACCACGAGCAGGCCAGCATTTTGGGAGCCTAATGTTCTAGAGGGGTTGTACGGCACTACAAGCTCTTTGAGATAAACTGGTGCCTGTCCACTGAGAGCTTTATAGGTGAGAAGAAGAATCTTGAATTCTATTCTAGATTTTATTGAAGCCAGTGCAGAGAGGCTAATACAGGAGTAATGTGGTCTCTTCTCCTAGTTCTAGTCAGTACACGTCCTGCAGCATTTTGAACCAGCTGAAGCGTCTTAAGAGACTTACTGGGACAGCCTGAAAGAAGAGAATTACAATAGTCCAGTCTAGAGGTAACAAAAGCATGGACTAGCTTTTCGGCATTGTTCTGAGACAGGATAGGCCTAATTTTAGCGATGTTACGAAGATGAAAAAAGGCTGTTCTTGAAATTTGCTTTATGTGAGAGTTAAAGGATAAATCCTGATCAAATAGAACCCCAAGATTTCTAACAGTTGTGCTTGGCGTCAGGCTAATGCCATCTATGGCAGTTAAGTCATTAGAAAAGGTTTCTCTAAGGTGTCGAGGGCCCAGCACAATGATCTCTGTCTTGTCTGAGTTAAGGAGAAGAACATTTTTGGCCATCCAGGTCCTAATGTCCTTCAGACACGTGTCTAGTTTAGATAACTGATTTGTGATTTGTCTCAGACAGTCAGCGGGTGGTGTAAAGGACTGAAGCCCCAAATGATCATCAGATGTCTTTGATGGTCAAAGGGAAACAGGCAGTGTTGATTTTGACAGCACTTTTTAATTTAGTTTTAGTTAAAATCTTTTGCCTAAACTATCTTGTAGTTTTAGTCATAAGTTAGTCATCTAAATAGTTTTAATTTTAGTCTAGTTTAAGTTTTAGTTGATGTCTTGTATATGCACACCTCCTCTCAAAGCTTACAGCCCCTACTGTGTATCATGGAGCTCTGAGCTTCATCACTAACGTTAAATCTCTTACTCATCAGTGGCTACGTTTATATGCATTGAATATTCGGGTTAAGGTCAATATTCCTGTTTCTGAAACATTCAGAATAACCCATTTACCTGCATGAGCAAACAGGGTAATTCCTCTATACATGATATCCCGATCAAAACAGCAACGCATGGACAGCACGGCGGATAATGAACAACCCGGAGCAGGTGGCAGTTGCCTTCGTTTGCGCTTTCGTACTGGTACTGACCCACCTCCAGAACTTGACACTATTCTTTGTCAGTTTCTTCATTAATGGAAGACGAGAACGTGAAGAATTAAGGAATCGAGCCGGAGCTGTGCCATTTTATAACAAGTACTTCCTGTACTCAAAAGACCAAGATTCCTTGTGACAAAAACATGCATCTTTTTGCAGACGTAAACAAAAAGTAATTCTTCGGGGGGGGCGCTAGTGAGCCATGACAGAGTAAGACGCGTCTCCAGATAGCTCGTCAAAACTTCCTTAAAACTTTAACAAATCCGCAAAAAAGTTTCATCCTTTCCGCTTCTCCAGAAGACTAAAGCCCTACACAATCCCCGGGGCACTTTAACTTTGCTTGAATCTCGCCATGGGGAAATCTAAAACTAAGAAAAATGAAGCCTCCAAGGTAGGCCCAGAAGCCTCGGACCAGACTGACCAGGAAGTCCCGGATGGTGATGAAAACATCGAGGATGAGCCCTCAAACAAGAAGGTGTTAGCGGCTATCGCTGCTTTGAGTGAGGACATGAATCAGGTTAAATCTGATGTTTGTGCCACGATTGAGGCTCGAATGACTGAAGTTTCTTCTGCTATTAGATGTGAAATCTTGTCTTTAAGTCAGAGCCTACAGAACTCTATATCAGAATTAAAAAATGAATCCGCTGCACATGAGGCCACGCTGAAAGAGCTGGAGGTGTGTGCCTCTGATCATTCTGGTCTGTAATAGCTTTTTTACAGGCAGAGGTCAACATGCTGAAAATGTATTTATCTCTATTTCTTATTTGAAAATCAACATTTCCTGAAAATAAAGTGGCAAACTGCAGAGGTATGCCACTGGACACTGATGCACTTTATCTTTCTCACACGGGCAATTTGATCAAACTTGGCTATTTGAAATGGTGACTTTTCTTTCTTAATGTATTGAAGTCTTGTTTTATGTGTTTGATGACTGCGTGTGTTTGTCTAAAACTGTTGAATGTGCTGCTGTCTTGGCCAGGACACTCTTGAAAAAGAGATTTTTAATCTCAGTGACGTATTTCCTGGCCAAATAAAGGCCAATAAAAATAAACAATAAATAATTCAGTTTCACTTATGCCACATATCTGTGGGATTTAAACAGATCTTTCTCCATGGCTGAAGATGCTTTCAGCTCTTTCTGAATGTGGGCCTCTTCTTGGACTTGCCCGGGGCCTCTTATAGACTTAAACCGGCCCTGCCTTTGCTGCAGTGTTGCAACATCTCTTGCCTCGCTCGAACAATGCAGGTTGTGGGGCGTGTTGAGGTTGAGGTGTTGGTTCTCGCTCACAGGAGGGCAAACAGTTCACGCCGTGCTGCAGGCTCAGACTCAGAGCTGTGGGTTCACTCACAGGTTAGCATCCATCTCCTCCAGGCTGACACATCCATCCATCTCACACTTTCTCCACAAAGACTCCGAGTTCCTGAGTGAGTTTAAACTGCAGCAGCAGAAAGTCGAACTCTGAGTCCTCGATCAATATCATGCTGATCAATAAAACATGAGAGCCGTGCTCCAACGTCCTCTGCAAGCTAAACACATGCATGCTGAAATATTATGGATATTTGACTTTAAAGAGCCCATTTATGGACTCCACCCTTCCCAAAGTGGACACCACAGACTGTAGAGATAATGATGTTACTCCTGGAGCATGAACAGCTTTAACAAGGTGACCAAGCAGGGGAGGAACAAAAAATCTCAGGTTATCAAGGTTGAACGGTCGGCTCCAGTTGATGATTTCTAAGATGGTGAACGAGTTAGTTGACCTTCGTTTATACGACAACGAAAACAGCAGAAAACAGAGAGTTTTCGTTTGCATGAGAACGGTGCCTGGAGTGCCTGAACCTGCAGACTTTTGAAACCAGGGTCCAGAGTGAAAAGTTTTGAAGACATTTTTGTATCCGTCTGAACAGGAATCAGCATTTTCAGGGAAAGTGATGACGTGTGGTGCATGTGCAGTACTCTTTCAGATAAAAGTTGCATGCACCTAGGAACAACAACAAAAACAACAACAACAACAACAACAACAGATATGGCCGACTACTGAGCAACATATGTGCTGCAAACTGTGGTCGATTTGTTATCCAGACAAAAATATTCAGACAGATATGTTGTCCAGACAAGAAACTCTTACGTCTTCGTGCGTCCATGTGACAAGGTCAAAAGTAATACATTAATAATTCAGTGTGAGAAAATAAGTTCATGGGGTACAAGAATGAGTTCATGTTGTCAGTAATCTTACAGATTAGCAGAGGACAAAAGTATTGTTCCCCCATGATCTAAGTTCATTTTGAGTTCTTAAAATCATAAATACATCTGAATAAATTTAAAGACAGTTCTGTGTTAAAAAAGTAATGTTTAAGATGCTTAAAGAGTGTTTAAAATATCATAGTTACTTCATTTCTTGTAAAAAAAAAAAAGGGTCAAGATTTAGTTGTGTTTCTCTGTGCTCTATTAAGCAGGCTGAGCTAGATCATCGGAGATTGATTGTTTTTGTCTAGGGAATGTGTGTTGTTATATTTTCTTTGTCTATTAAATGCTCTTGATGAGGAAATATTCAAATAAGAAGTGTGAAGGATGAGTGGCAGAGGAAACAGGGCAGTCCTGATGGTGTGATCCAAACAAACTGCAGCTCAGTTCAAAGTTCTGACTTTTTGGTCCTGGAGGTCTCTGCTCGGTCTAAGTTCACCGTGGTGTCGCTGCAGTAGTCGTCGTGGGGATGTGGCTCTCACTGCAGGATCTGATTGGTGCGTTGGGAGCTCATTAACCTCTCCCCCGGTCCATTACTGGTTCCGGACCTCGCGGCACCAAACAGTCTGCTTTTTAGAGGGTTTGAGGGGTGAATGTTGGATGTTGGTCTCCTGCGCTCCCATGAGTCTGAGCAGATAGCATCGTGCCAGCAGCCAGACCCTGAAACCTAACCACGGCCCCCCCCCGCCTTAATTGGGCCATAATTTTACTGTATACCGCAGTATGTAGACGTGAGGGGGGAGTAGTGGTCTGAGAGTGTTTCCAAAGTCCCATTAAAGGTCCCGAGCAGCTTTCCTGTGCTCGTGCTGTCTCTCCCTCCTGCTGGTGTTCATGTGAACCATCGTCTGCCTTCTTCAACACCGTCGGCATTCTCAGATCAATAACCGTTAGGAAGACTTTCTCCAAACACAGCAGCTCTCAAATTGAAAATGTGGTTTTCCCATCAGCGTGCAGGAGTGTTTAATGCCCCCCCCCTCGGCAGAGCACTTAGGTGAGCCCCTCCCTCCATGAAGAATGTGAAAATGGGTAAATAGATTACCATCTCGCCTCGCGCGGTGTTTTCACTGGAGTCCATCCAGCAGGTTTATAAGTGCAGAAACAATGTGAGCAGTGTGTGAGAATTACAGGCCGAGAGCGAGCTGCCGGCTCAGCCATGTTTACACACACGGCCAATTACAGAAAAGCATTTATTCACTCTAACAGCTCGAATATACCTGAACCAGGGAACATGCAGTCCTGACAGGAGGAGGGGAGCAGGCGGACTTATGAGGAGAAAAGCTGCAGGGATGGATCTGAAATGTCCTTAAAAGGTTTCCCAAGAGGCCACGGGAGCTAGGGCTGAACGATTTAGGAGAAGATCTAATTGTGATTTTTCTGGCAGATATTGTGATTTTAATTTGATTCAGGGTTTTCTTCAAATCAAGCTTCAGGTCAATATTCACTGTGTTTACAGTATAGACAACAGTAAGGAAATCAATGATCAAAAGCACATAACACATTATTCATCATCTAATATTGATGATCAATAATCTGTTTTCATTATTTAAGGGATACTCCAACTTCTGCTCCTAAACAGAGGCTTTGTGTTGTTGACCTGCTTACCAGCACTTCTACGGTGGAGATGTGACGTTCACGAACGAGTTGACTCTTTTGAACAGCTCTTTTAAGTGAACAATGAGAACCACAAAAATCCTCCTTATATAAACTTTGCTTTAGACGATTAAAAAAATACTTTGACCCACATACAAAATTATTTAGTATTACAGAGACAAGAAAACTTTTCCTTTAGTTTTCAACATGTTATTTTCTGCACCATCTTTACTTGTTTATTTATTTACTATCATTATTACATGTTTTTTCCCTTTATTTCTTTTCATTACTTAGGTGACAATGTCACAACCTTCCTGATATGCTTTTGAAAGGTTCTGCCCTCTCCAAACACTTTCTATGAGCTCTTTTTTCTAGATAAACTCATAAAACCCATTGAAGGTGTCAGGTTATCATCAGCTTGGCTGTTCTGAATCTGCCTGTCGGACATCAGCCATGTTGTCATATTTCCCTCCATTCAAGCTCCTCGAAGTTCTTCGTGTCACACCACAGAAACACTGAGAACACTAAGGTCTAACGATAACAAACAGCACATAACCAAATGATGGGTGTCTAACAACTACATTTCTTTTTACCTCTCTATTTATAAAGTGTTGATCTAATTTGGTTTTTGCAGGAGTCAAACAGAAGCTCCTAAAGCTGGTTTTGCATCGACTTGTCTGAGTCCATAATGAAGTAAAAGTGATAAATGAGGAGACTAATCCCAGTCTGCACATGATCACATAAAAGTCTGCACACATTCACCTTTTCTTCCTTCCTGAACGTTACACAATAATTTATTCTCCCAAATGTTCCTTTCTCTGGAAAAACAGCGGTGACGAGGAACAGAAACTCAAACCTCACACCTCCAGGAGGAATGAGCCTCAGACCCGCGGGAAAATAACTCCCTCATTATGACCCTGTCAGACATGTTTGAACCACAGACCTGAATGATGGAGAGGGAACGAGCTGTTGTTCCATAAGCTGCTGTTAATGGCTTTTATTGTCTGAGCGTTAAATGGAAGATCGAATACAGAGCCAGGAGGAGCACCTTCTGGGGCCCTCCATCTGCCTCAGAGCTCGATGTCGGATCTGAGATTTCTCATTTGACACCATCACAGTTACAAAGTTCTCTGAGCTTCAGGTCATGATTCTGGCTTTAGGCATCCTCAGAAAGAAAATCTCTGACTTTTAATGTCAGATGAAGGGCATCATCACACTCCCACATCCTCTGTAGTGGGGTACACACATAAAGATTATCGGGCTGTTTCTTTCCCCACTTTCCCTGTTCCTGA
Source organism: Cetoscarus ocellatus (assembly GCA_037902135.1). Taxonomy (NCBI): domain Eukaryota; kingdom Metazoa; phylum Chordata; class Actinopteri; order Labriformes; family Labridae; genus Cetoscarus; species Cetoscarus ocellatus. Next base: position 34,118 of record JBAMNC010001863.1, read on the forward strand.
CCAAGGACGGCAAACTCCAGATTATCTTCTGTTTAACAAGATTATCCTATCAGATTATCCTGTGCTCTGAGGTGTTAAGAGTGAATTTGTCCTGATAATCGGCTCTGAAAAGGGTCGGGCCGACAACTGTAAATATTAAACAAGTTCAATATTTACGACCAAAAATCTTTGTGTGTGGGGAAAGCCAACAACTCCCGAGTCATGACTCCGTGAATGTAGCCAATCAAGAAGCGAGCTGACTGAGGAACGAGGAAGCAGGCGTAAATATTAAACAAACATGGCCGACCTGAAACATAAAGTTGTGGGAGCTCAGAAATGGAGGACCAGCTCATGTGTTCACGCTGTCTCCAGGATTTTTTCCACAGTCTTTTCTTTTTTTAGTTCAAAAATAGTCCCAAGACCACCATCATTCCCTCTTCTCGTATGTCCTCTTCCATGTTGTGTTTTCTGGTTGTTGCTGTTTCTTCTTCTTGGTTTTTATTAGATTTGGTTTGATCAGATTTCTGTCTTGGAGGACTAGATTCTAGATCAGTGGTAGGACAGAATGGTTCTGTGTGTGCTGTGCTGTGTGCAGATTATCAGAGCTCACCACACACAGTACGATCCAAACTGTTCAATGTCTGATTTTTATCTCCATGTGTGGGCTCTAACAGATAAAACATCTCTTCAGATTAGATTTTGCCCATAAGCAACCTTTGTAACCTCTCTGAAAGTCACAACAGGAGAGTAACGGCCCAAACCACGCAAGCATCAGCAGCTCCATCAGGCTGACCACACAGAATCATACCTGAGTGTCTTAAATGCTTGGAGCGACACAGCATGACGGGTGGATAAATCAAAAAAGCAGAGAACAGGCTCTTTATGTTAGTGTGTGATGTTCTGACATGGAGACCACCTGGAAGAGCCTTCAGCCTCCTTCAGTTACCAAACAGCCTTTTCCAGCATTTCTAACTACTTGTCCTCTCTAACCATGGAGCTGCTGTCTTTTACCACTCAGACATATTTCACAACTTTTCCTGCCCTGCAGCCAGAGGAAGACCAAACATCCTCCATCGTAAGTTTTCCTTCAGAGCGACCTGGAGAGCATGCCATGGCGGAAACACACTCACAGGATCGGGTCAGACTGAGAGGAGAGAGAGAGCAAACTGTCTGAATTTATTTATTTGATTATTTCTGCAGCACAGATGAAATCAATGAGCATGACTCTCCTCTATAGTTAAACATCTCCATCACACTTGATGGCGGCCTGTGCCTTCGTGAATCTCACATCCCCGCCTCACTTCAGCGGGCTGATGGGAAATCAAATCTGCAGACGGTCTTCAGCTCGTTGCTCATCTTCAGGACGATTGCCCGGTTAAATGAATTTAATTAATCAGACATGATTCATGTGAACACAGACTCATATTTACCCCCCTGTGATTGATGAGGGTCGTTATGGAGATTAAATTTGGTCTGAGCGAATTTGTGTGACGGCGTCTGTGCTCCAGAGCTGACGAGAGGGGGCCCTCAGTAGGGCTGGGAAACAGGTTGAGATTTAAAGACTTGAAAAAAATCATTTTAAATAAGAGATCTGGTCAGACAGTGCTGCTTACATCAAGTGGTATGTGCGTTTCTGCACATTTGTAAATAAAACTGATGATTTTCAAGGTCTAACTGAAATGAACAATATTTCTGCAGCTATATGAGGGTCAACATCTCAGGGAACCTTTTACAAGCCTTGTTATTTCTTAACACTTTGAATTTCCCTCGACTCTCATCCCCAAAATCTTCCTTTTATCCTCTGTTTGTGGTCTATAACACATGAGTAACAGTTGTTTTAAAATCTCATATTTTGCATTAAGTCAGCTCATATTTTCATTTCCATGACTATAGAGTATGACTGTTGCCAGTGTTTTTGAACAACTAAGACAGTGTGTAACTTGAAATGTCAGAAGAACAGTGGGAAAAAACCTGCGAAGAAGTCCAAACTAAATAAATACATTCACATCTTAAATGGATCCATTATAAGTGGCTAATGCGGATGTATCTTACACCGGTGGAACTTAACAGATTTAATAAAAACAGGTACATGCACAAAATGTATAGAAAGCAAAGGAACCATAACTTCATTGTTTATGGCAATGCAGGGAAATTCAAGTGTTTCAGGAAGAGGTGAGAACAACAACAGAAAAAATAATTTTAAAACTTACTGCATTGAATCCTAAATTGTTTCTGATTGGTCTAAATCCAGAAAAAACACATCTTTAGAAAAAGTGAGAGAACATTCATGGACCCTGGTTCGCTCAATGCATTAAAATGCTTTGTACTACTGTAGAAAAAGACTCAAAGACCAGATGTGACTCAACGATGAGACAGATGTTATCAAGCTTTAATAACATATACACTTAAATCGAAAACTAAAGTTTTAAAACATCTGGAAACCTTTCACTGATTACATCCAAAACTTAAACATCACGCCTGAAGAAGATGAAGGATGATTGCCGACCATAGTTACCATGTCTGTAGAATTTGATGTTTTGTTTCAATATGCACAAACTACCAGAGGAAGATTGCCTACTTATCTGTAAAACTTTAATAAAAATACATTGTGAAAAAAAGACAGTGCATAAGAGTTAGTCTGCAATTAAGAGAATCAGTTTTATTGGCCAGTATTTTGCAGTTGGGTGTGTGGTGTTGTGATAAAACCGGACTAGTTTGCCAAATGGCATTTTAGCAATTGGAAGAAAATGTAATATTTTTAGTTGACATTTAATTTGAAATGATTTGTAAGAAGTAATAGGACTACATTTTGAGTCGAGTTTCTGCCTGTTTCAGGTCAGTTAAGGTGATCAGTGACACTTGAACACACTGATAAGAGTGGGAGCAGATACGCTGAAACATACTAACCTATTGTTTACTTTAATCTGTTCAGTGACAAGTGTGAATCATTTTTTTGTAAATAAATTTCAGAGGAAACGCTGGATTGTCTGCTTTTGTTTGGCCTGTGTGTTTCAGACTCTCTCAGCAGAGGCTCTTTGGAAGCTTGAAGCTATCAGTGTTTGATTTTTACAAAAATCACTTTAAAGTGGTGCATTTTTGTTATTTTGAGAAGCATTTGTCACTTCCACACTGATATTCTGGCTCCATATTTCCCAGCCCTGGTCAGTGTGTGGTTTTCTTGGCCCGTTGTTGAGCGTTTTTTGTGGCCGTGCCCGCCCGGTGGTTTTGGTTTTGGACTCAAGGCGCTGACAGACGGCCGGACACTCTGGGTTTTTCTGGTTGTTCCTTTTGTTGCACAGAGTTTGAGCTCTTTCTCACAGGGAGGAGAGTGTGTGTGTGTGTGTGTGTGTGTGTGATTATACTGTAAGAGCTGGAAAAATGAGTCTTTCCGTCCAAACAGTGTTTTCTTTTGTGACGACATGGGTTCACTCTGCTCTGTGTTCATTATGTTCACTTTAACTGTTTGTTTGTGCGGCTAAAGACATAAAGACGGCCTGACTGACGCCTGGGACAGTGAGGGGGGGTGTAACAGAGATGTTAAAACACAGTCACAAACACAGACCCAAACATTAACTGTGCTTAAGGACAGATTTACTCTCATCACTGCTGAGCTCTAAACCCTCAGACTCAAACAGCTGCTCGGCTGTAATTTAGAGATCAGCCCAAGACTGAAAGACTGAGACAGATCCTTCAAGAGAGGAAGGTCGTCTTTTTACTTACATTTAAACCTCAATATGAAGACATGTTCAGAGGGGCGGGGCTACAGGAGGCTGTGATAATGAGCTCTAAGCTGATTGGCTGCCCAAACTACGCCTAATGGAAGAGGGGAGGAGGGGTAACAGGACGCCGAGCGGACCTTAAATCAGTCACACCATCTGAGCAGTAAAACACACATGTGGGTGGAGGCTGTATAGCTATGACATCATAAACCTCAGGAAGTAAAAACTGAGCATTTTAAGGGGCATTTCCTTTAAAGAGGGACAGAGCATTAGGGTTTAGACAAAGGTGTCATGTTCTCCTGCTCCACAATAATAATAATAATAATAATAATAATACATTTTATTTAAGGGCGCTTTCACGCTCAAGGTCACCTTACAAAGGTACAAATAAAAAGTGCATTAAAACAAGCGTAAAAACAGGCATAAAAGATCAGAAGATCCTTCAAACATTAAAGGGTTGGTTCAGGGTTTTTGAAGTGGGGTTGCTTGAGGTCCGTGGCACTAATAACATCACTCAGGGAGCACAGACCTACACTAAGCAGCTCAGTTCAGCAGTGGCTTTTCCACAAACCAAAATCTAATCATTTTTAAGTTGGGCTGTTACCAACATCTCCTGAAAATTTCAGCAAAATCTGTGCAGTAGTTTTTGTGTAATCTTGCTAACAAACTAACAAACAGACAAACAAACCTACGCCGGTAAAACATAACCTCTTTGGCGAAGGTTAATTTGAGAGCCAAAAAGGAAAGCCTCGTAATTAACCCACTTACAAGTTAAAACTACTCAAATTACTACGTTGGCTTGACAGTAAGATTCTTTACAGTATTTAACTTTTCCTACACAAAGTCCCTCTGGGTAACTTTGGCTTTAGTAGGGCTCAAACATCTAAATGTGCATCAGACAGTCCAGTGGTCCTAAGTCAGGTTAATAATATCTAAATAAATGAGGGAGCTGTTATAGTTTCAGTGTTAATGAGAAACACCTCCATGATTAGATTAACACCCAGTCTCGAGCCCTCCCATATTTCAGTCAGATGGATTTCTCATTCACTCGTCCTGATGATTTAACTGACAGATTATATTACTGCTCATAAAGACGACTGCAGAGCTCAGACGCTCTCCTGCTGTTTGACCTGCTGACTGAATTAAATCAGGTTTTAGACCAGAAATCAAGATTATAGCAAGAATTAAAGACCTGTTGATACCACTGCAACAAAAACAAAAGTCCCAGACACCCAATATTACATTATGTATTGTTTTTAATTCTCAAAAATGAAGAAGACTGTACTCGGCCCAAAGCAGGACGGCCCAATCAGAGTCCTTTAGAGCAGAAGGGGGAGGAGCTATGAGCAAGATGACAGCAGGAAGTGACTGCACAGATAGAAATTAGCATAGATGCTAACGGCTTCATTAGCATTTTTGTCAGATCTAATAACAAACACTGAAAGCATTTCTCCATAAAAAGGATATTTTTCCTCCACTTCTGACGTGTTTTGGTGAGAGTTTGTTCCCTAAAGTGGTTCATGTTTTGTATTTTATACCGTCAACACACTGTAACTGATTTTTGTAAATGTGGCAGTATTTTAATGTGTATCTACAGCTACCTACTGTAAAAGGTCTGTACAGTAAGTTACAGTGAACGGCAATGGATTATGGGAAGAGTTACCTACTGTAAAATGTATACAGTAATTAACTGAAAAGAGCAATGGATCACCATGGCTTCAGGCTTCATTTGTGATGCTTTGGCACCTTACAAATAAAGATTGGTTGACTGATTGATTAAGAGAAAATTTTGACACTACCAAAATTCAATTTTCCACAGGAAAGAAGACAAGATTTCTTTTTGTAAATATTTCACATTTTTGAAACAAAGGCTTGAGAAAAGTATTTGATTCAATTAAAATGGATGTATCAGATTTTTTTATAAATAGTTAAAGGTTTAGAAAAAAAATATAATACAGCAGGTTGACTGTCATTTAAAATGCATTAAAGATGTAGTAGAATAATAAACTGCAATGATGCTGTAAATGAAAATACAGTAAGGATGCTGTTTTTGAAAATCCAGGATTATGCTGTTAATTTAAGTAGAGTAATGCTACTGCAAAGACATTTACAGAAGCTGACTGGCATCTTGTTGCCAGTAAGTTACTGCAAAATGTAAAGCGACCTACATTATGAATGTGATTGACGGAACAATTATCCAATCACCTGCCGGCTATGCTTCTGAAATGTTCCACCCATTCCCAAACTTTGTCCATGGGCTGTTGACCACATGGACTAGTGAGATATACTGGACGGTCCATCTGGTGCTCAACATTGCACCAAGACATCACCAACATTTCAGGATCAAACTCGACTGTGCACAGGAGTTTGTGCTGATTAAAGTCTCTCTCTGCTGCTCCTGGTGGACCTCTTAAGGTCCCACAATGCACCTCTGCAGACCGAGCCATGAGGCCTGGGAAGACCATAAAGCTTTTTTAACTAGGTGTCATGACATAAATACGCAGAGAGGGGGGGTGGTGTCCAGGATAAGTACTCTGCTCTCCTGCTCTCTATCGCTGGAGCTTTCTCATCATGTGTGCACGGCAGTGGTGCGCTGGTTTAAACGGGCGGCCCCGGAGAACCGTTCCTCGTCTGCCATCACCCATGTCCACTCTCACTCAGCGAGGGCCTCAGAGGGACTGAAGAGGGGATTACAGCCCCGACTGATCCTGGAGGGGCCCGCACTTAACACGGCTGTAAACAACAGGCCGTCTGAGAGCTTCACACCAAATGCACCGTTGGGGGTGGGGGGGGCTGGTGAAGCTCTCAGAGGGCATCTTTCCATGTATTACAGCTCCCTAAATTTAAAAAAACAGTTTATTTTACACTATAACAAGTAAGGTGGTTAATTTGCCTTTGTCTGTCTTTAGGATAAACACAGAGGTTTCAGGGCAGCTGTAGTCCAGTGAAGCTGGAACTAAAGGGTTGATGGTTCAAGCCCAAACATGGACTTAAGTCTGAAAATGAGTCTGGCTGCTGCAGACTTGCCAGTTCACCTCCTGAGCATCTTTAACAAAGGTCCAAACCCTCACCTGCTCAGGGCTTTTGCCAATGAAGCCGCTCTCTCCACCGAACGTTCACAGGTGTGTGGCTTCTTTTTCAGCCTTCTGTGCTTGAGGGTACTGCATCCTGGAAGTTCTGTGTCCTGGTTCAGTCAGAAAAGTTCATGCACAGCATGGAAATTTCTAGACAATTTGTTAATTTCAATTTTAAGAAAGAATGCAGGAACCGTAGACAGTTTTCTTCAGATTTGCAGTCTAGGTTTGCAGGACATTATGGCCGACGGCTCTCTGACCTCATGGGGCTGCCCTTCACTGTCAGGCCTGTTTGTGCTGGTGTCTGCAGCTCGTGCTCTGAAACCTGAACATGTGGAGAGATGACTCCTGATTCTGCCTTCAGCATTTGGAGTATAGGGTCAAAGTGTGGAGAAGGTGAGGAGAGCACTCTGCTGACTGCTGCACCGATAGAGTAACATCTTCTGGTGGAGGCAGTGTGATGGTGTGGGAGGACATCTCCCTCACTGGAAAAACAAGGCTCATCATCATCAAAGGAGATATTAATTCATTTTAACTTCAACTTTACTATTATCCCAAGAGATATTTGTTTTGCATCAGGCATCAGCACACCAGTACATGATTAAACATAAAACATACAGGCATGAGGAAAATCAGGAAAAATCCTGAGCACAAGGAAAAGGAAGGCACAAACCACAAACAGCCAAAGGCTACAGGATCATAAGCTCCATAAAGGTCACTCAGTCAGTAAAGTGCTGTGCAGTAGATAAATAAACAGTACTGATGAACAGTCGAGGTAAAGCAGATAAAAAGAGAATCAATAAATAATCAATGAATAGTCAAGGATTACAGTCTAAAAATTAACCTTATCCACAAGGTGCATAAAGCACACCCAAGAAAACTGGTCAGGCCAATCAATTAAGGTTGTCAATGGCAACTGGAATAAAAGAAGCTCTGGCTCGCCTTGTCTTGGTTCGAGGCATTCGAACGTAACATCGGCCAGAAGGAAGAAGATCAAATTCAGCAAACAGAGGGTGATCAGGGCAGTTCAGGATATGATATGTCTGCTGTAGATATCCTGCAGCTGAGATCGCTGCACTCCGATCAGCTCGCTTGCTATTTTGACCAGATTCACGTCTGTTTATACTGGACAAATCAAGACAACTGAACCAAGCAACCATGCAGTATGTGAGAGCACTTTTAATAAAACACTGATAAAACAGGGACATTGAACCTCACACACCTGGAGCGTGTTCATCTTTTCTAAGAAATGAAGCCTCTGCTGGACCTTATTACAAACAGCATCAGCGTTGGGTTCAAATCGAAGTAGGTTATCAAGAATTCGTCCCAGATATTTTTATTGGGAGACAATCTCAACATCATAAATGACAGGGAGATGTCGAGATGAGAGTCTGCAACCAGGACAATCCCATATCTCCACAGTCTGGGACTGAACTCTGACCTTTAAGATGGTGAATGGACTTTGGCTGATGAGGTCCTTTTTTGGCCTCTTTGACGACTCATAGCAGCTTCACACGAAGGTCACATCTACACATTCACACCCTTTCACTCACTTTGTATGTCAGCTGTTGCCAAAGGACACATCTCCATGTGACAGTCGGAACAAGCTCAACGAAGTAACACACATAGCCTCAAAAATAATCCACACCCAACATTTCAGAGCTCAATGAAAGAGCAACAGCTCGATACCCACTTTAGACTCTGCCCTCAGGTCGTAGGTACAGGACACTGAGATGGAGAAGGGCACGCTTTAACAAAAGCTTTGGACCACCTACCATCTACAGAGGGACCAACACAACCACGCTAACTGCCTTAGGACAACTGCTGGTTGAAGTTTATGATTCCCTCACCCAGGCTGTTGTGTATATGATTCTTTCACACACTACTGAGGCTCCTGTTTGTTAAATGAATACAGTGTTAAATCGCTGATATGTCTGTTTCTTCAGGCTTCAATCATTTATCCACTGAACAACACCAAACTAGACTCAACAGCAGAATCAGCCGTTTGGCACTGGCACAGACTCAACTCTGCTGCTCATCCATAAATGCATGTTCCTCACAAATGTGGCTCCATTTGAAGGGAAATAAACAGACTTTACAACAGGATAAGATTTATGCAAAGAAGCATTGTAACAACAATAAAACAATCTACCAAACACCCATTAAGTTGCTTTTCTGCTACATTATTGGATTCCCTGGCTAACAAAGATCAAACATGAGGTCATTCCTGATAAAGATTGATTTTGGTCACCACTGTTTTGGAGTTTGAATTCAGTATTCAGAGTTACCCTGAAAACCAGGACATACTTTCCTCCCTCACTTTTTCTGAATTTGGAACTTTGCCCAGGGCCAGATGGGAGGCAGTGGGGGCCGGATGTTGCTCCTGGGCTGTTAGTTGATGATCATTGATGTATTGGCTTTAGCATCAGGAAAAGTCCTCTTCGTTTGTTTAAAATGCTTGAAAAGCACAACTAGACGTAGAAAGTTCTGTTGGTTAAAAGTGGTAATCCATTTTTAAGCACTTACTGAAGAATGACTGCTAGAAACAAACTTAATGAGCGGACGTCATTGGTTATTTTATGATGTGTTCAAAGACAGCTCGGAGAAATGACAGATGTAAATAAAGTGTCATTATGATGAGTTCAAATTCAAGAAAAGGAAAAGTAGTTTTTGTCCAGAAAGCCGAATACCCACAGTTGTTTGGTGAGTAAGTCAATCAAAACCCATGAGCTAAGTGAACTGATGCATTCCTCATACTGACTGTGGAGCAGCAGACGCCAAAAGTGAAGAAGACTTTAATCCATGTATTCAAAGTTGCTCAATCCCAGCAGATCAGGGTTCTGCTTGTTTTGTCCCACTCAGATTTCTCCTCAGCCTTCAGTTCAAACACAAAGTCCTGATGTTAAAAGAAAAACTCCTGGTCTGGCATGTTTTTGTTCCTCCTGATGGTTCCAGCTTTGTTCTCCTCATGGAGAGATGATTATTTTCCCATATTGATCAATCATGGCCTCATCCTTCATGCCCTCCATGTTCCTGTTTGTTTTCTGTTTGCACCACACTCTCAGCGTTGGTCTCTGCAGGACTCTCTGTTTGTTTTCTCTCCTTGGATCACGAAGGCCTTGAGGATTCGTCAGACCAGCCTCGCTCCGAGAACCGGGATAAACCTCGGCTCATTCCAGGAGAAGCGGGGCTGGGGATGGGGCTTAATGCTGTTTTTTTGCGTGACAGAGGTTCATATAAAAAGATTTTGCTCCATAATTTGCTTGGTTTGGGTCTGCTCCAGGGAGGCAGAGGAATTTAGCTCAGTTTGGGGGGGGGGTACAGAGAGCTGCCCCATGAAAACACCCGGCACAATGTGGTTCACATTTCTCTCCATCAGAAGAAATGTAGCATGAATTATCTGGCTCTGCAGCTGAAAGGGAAAACTTTGATTTCATCTCATGTGAAGCAGTGAGGCTGAGCTGTGCCATTAAAGTCTACTGTACATACGAGCCGAGCTGAGCCGAGCTGAGCTAAGTCAGGCTAATTGCAGCACTGTCATAATTAAAACTTCTCCAGGCTCACCGCTGCTACAGACAGAATCATCATTTCACATCAAATACTGAATAAACTCTGTAATTCTGAGCCATTTTCTGCTGCTTTTGTCTGTCTTAATAGATCCGAGGGCCATTTTGTGACATTTAGGTTTTTTTAATTTCAAACCATTTTGTCCTTGTTAAATGAATGTTGATCAAATTTGCCAGAGGATATACATTTTTCATTTGTTTTAGTATTGTCATCTTAGTCCCTTAAATTAGCCCAAAATGGCTAAGATATACAAAATATGACACATTTGCTCCTAACGACGAAAAATGTCCCATTGAAAGCCAGTGAAAATTACATTTTTGCGTTAATTTATCTCAACATAAACTAATGCATTAATTTGTATTAAGATTTCATTTTGGACTACAAACTTTTAATTTTTGATTTTTATATTTTTCTATCAGATGGCAACATTTTTTCCCACTCGAAATATGGCACAAAATTTCACAATTTTAGCAATTTTCTGCAAGGTTGCTGCAAAAACAATAGATCAAAATCAGTGTTGCAGCCAATCATTGACCATCTCAGGGCCTGAAAGTAATAATAATCAAATACTCCATCAAACGTATGTAATGGGATATTTTTATATATTGTTTTTACATTAGAGTTGTGTGAACACACTGGCATTCTAAGGGTTATATAGGCTTGATTTTCAGGATCTGTTCAGGACTTTAAGCCAAAGCAGACAACAGTGGGGCACAAGAGCCATTTAGTTCCTAGAAGGGATGTTCCAGGTACTTAGAGTTCATGGTGCTCCTTGCTGAAAACACTTTATTAGAGTAATGTAGAGTCCTGTGCAGTCCAGGGTCTTTCCTCCACGCTCTCCTCTCTGAGTGGGCCTCCTGCCTCCCTCTCTGGTGGGAACGTTCCTCAGAGTCGGAGCTCTGGAGCCAGAGGATTTCAGCACAGCACTGATGGTTTATTTTTGCAGCCCTCTGCAGTGTTTTACAGCCGAGCCGGAGAAGCTCAGCCCAGCCCGGCCCATGCAGGAAGGATCCGTCAGTCCAGATGGAGGTTCAGTCCCTGCCAGAGAGGGTCTGAAGGCCTGGCTGCCGGCCTACAACCACAACTTCCAACAGGCTGAAGCCTGGGGCCGTCTGAGCAGCACAAAGATCCTTTTCAGGGGCTCCCTCTCTCTCTCCTGCTCTGACAGGGGCTCACCACCTCACAGGGCAGAGAGTGGGCCGAGGACCAACCTGTGGGTTCATTTTTACCAACAACACCAGAGCGGAGGGACCTGCAGTTCCTCAAGGGTCCACCAGAGGACTTGCTGGTTTGACTTGATGGTGTGGGTGTTTCCTGGCTGCTGTGCCGCAGGGTCAGGCCTTGACCTGTATTTTTTAACACTGTTATAATTACTCTAAATCACCTGGTAATTAACAGCTTTCAGTCACATGAGTGCAGACAGCTGGAGGGAAAAAGACTGTTAAACCATATGTGGAGCTGCGGCACAAGCTGCTTAATGTCGCATCCAACAAACTGACACATGCTTGTCACAGTTGCAGGACAATTGAGAATTTCATGTTTTGCTGGAGCCTCACAGCATGATGATTGCAAGTTTGACTCTTGAATCTGTTGGGGCCTTCCTGTGTGGAGTTTACATGTTCTCCCTGTGCTTGTGTGGGTTTCCCCAGGCGCTCTTGTTTCTTCCAAAAGTTAAAGTCATGCTTGTTAGGTTTACTGGTGACTTTCACACCTAAGGTTTGGAAGGCTTGGTTAAGTTAAGAGGGGAAGTTGTGGACCAAAGCCCGTTTTGTGAAAAGTTTGACTTCATCGGAAAGCATATGCGTGTTGTAACACTGCTGTTTCACTTCAAATTTACATCGCCAACTACTGGCCTGGCACGCACACTACAGCGCTTCAGTCGTTCTTGCATCTCCGTTTTGAAAACGCAAAGGAAAAACCTTTGCATTTCTGGTGACAATATTATCATAACAGGGCCTGAGGATGGGGGCAATGCTTCAACCCCCCCCCCCCCCCCCCCCCCCCCCATTAACAATGAAAACATGTCGAAGAGGCCGCCTGACACACTGGCTAAGTTGGCAAGGAAGCCACGAAACTCCAAAGTACAGGGCAGAGCAGTTTTCCAATGATTATAATGTCAGGAGATCAAATGTTCAACATACTGTTGACTGGATCTGTAAAGATACGTGTGAGGACCAGCTGAAGAGTGACAAACACCTACGGAAAAAATCCTCCCACATAATTTCCTCTACAAAATCAGTGTGAGGAAGTATTGTGTTGTTGTAGATGAGAGCACCGACGCACAGGACTGCAGCATCCTAAACATTGTCATGTGTAAGCTAACACTACAAGCATTAATTTATTGTTAATTATACATTTGATGCAACAAAATTAGGCAAACGTATTGATCACAACGTTACAACTGCTCTCTCACATGGGGAGTTTAGAATTAAGAATATTTACAAATGATGAAATAGCACAGTTAATAAAAATAAAGCAACGGTCTAAATTTGTACAAAATACTAAAAACAGAATTCTCAAAAAAATAAAACAAAAAAAAAAAATAGAAAATGGGAAAAATTAAAATAGAATTTGGGGAAAATAAAACAGATTTTATAGGGTCTTAGTAGCATTAGCCGCAGTCTTTAGTCAATGCCCCGTTCATTTTCTTGCTGTAGTTGTGTTAAGCCCTGGTTTTTGGTTCACTTGCTTTGTTTGGTCCTTGTTTGGTTTGGATATCTTTCCCACCCACCACAAACCAAACTCTGGTCTCGGAGGCAAACCAAGACCCCCTGTTTTCAGGCAGACCAGAGTTTGGTTCTTTAATCCACACCAGTGTCCATGTGAGCTTTCACACCACCACAAGTCAACCAAACTCTCCAACATAGTGGTCCAGAGCCCAGGCAGAGTGCCCTGCTTCATGTCAGCTGGTGAAGGCTCCAGCCCCCCCGACCCTGGCACTGCCGTATCGATAATGGATGGATTGTCTTCATTTCCATTTGAAACAGGAGAAAATTCCCTTTATCTTCAGCCGCTGACGTAAGAACCCAAAAGTCCAATATCAAAGAGCCACGAGAGCTCAGACCACATCTGTGTCACATAAAGCTCAGATTTATTTATGTGAATGCTGCGCATCATTAAAGCAGAGAGATTATTTTCTGCCAACAACACCCGGTCCACGCCGTGACCCCCTCCTCCCTCCAGGCTGTTATTGTCGAACATAAACGTAGTCCCAGAGCGGCGTGGGCGTCACATAAACCGTACCCTGCATCGCTCACACCCACGACAAACCAGACCATACGTCACACACACCCACACACACTCCAGAGGAACCTCAGACACACTGAATCATCTCTGACACTCCAGGACCAATCACAAGCCAGGCCGAGAGGGACGGCCCTGTCTGAGCGGGTAGTGAAGTGCTCGGAGAGGAAGCGGCGAGGGTCGAGCTGCCGACCCGGGACACCATGGCGACCCCGTTAAGACTGATTACACTGATGATCCTCTGGATACCACAGCCAGGTACATGTCCACCTATTCAGGTCCAACATTGAAAACACAATGTCTAAGATCTTCAGGATTTTCTTTAAACTTTGACCTCATGTGCATCAAGATGAAATACTTTGATTTTTAAGGACAGGAGTCAAAGGTCAAGGAGCCTCTTGGTCATCTTTTGCTTTTGAAGGCACTCACTGAATAAACACTTGAAGGGATCTCCATTAAACATTGTACAAAGGTCCACTCTGACTTTATAATGAGTTGATTTGATACTGAGGTCAAAGGTCAAAGTCAAATAGTATCATGATCAACCATTTGGTTGTGAAACCAACTTTGAGAATGTAATATCACAAGAAAGTAAGCAAATGTCTAACATGACTCTTAAACTGTACCCTGAAGGTCAAGGTCATAAAGCCTCTTGCACACATGTCTACTTAAATACATGGATGCTGTGTGTTGATTTTTAAGGACAAAGGTCAAGCTAAAGCTTTTGCTTTAGGCTCGATATATATATGACCTCTTTCAGGGATTTTTCTCAAACTTTGCAGTAATGTCCACTCCTAAGGATGAACCTTTTGATTTTCAAGGTCATAGAATCCTGATTGTCCTTGCTTGTAAAGCCGATGTGTGAATCCAAATCTCACAAAAATGCCCCCAGGGATTTCAAACTTTAAACAAAAGTCAGGCTTGACATGAGTGTAAACCAACTGGATTTTGAAGGTCAAAGGTCGTGTACGTTTTTAAAATTATTTTTGTTTTTGTTTTTCGTCATTATCTCTGGAGTCATTGGCATAGAACTCACACAGTCATACACACCACACTCACATTTTTTTATTTTCATCTTTTCTTTTTTCTCTTCTTTTTTTTGTAATTGTTGTATGTATTTTGTTACCAGTTTGTCATAACTTGTGTGTAACTTGTTTTTTTTCCTATTTTTGTATGTTATAAGTACATATAATATTGTGTGACCTGAATATTCTTCAGGTGGAGGCTTCAAATAAGCACTTTGGGTTTTTCGCCTCTCCCTGCACTACATATAATCTTTGTCTTTTGTGTACTTCATAATTGTGCAAAAAACAAACAAAAAAACCCATAAGAACACGGTGACCATACTGCTGCTCTTGGAGGGGAAAGATAGGGTGACCATATACTGAAAACCCAAAAAGAGGATCCTCAGCAGCACGCTCAATATTTTGACAGGTAGGTGAATTGGAATAATGCCGGTGGTCCAGTGCAGCGTTTTATTATAAATATAAACCCTTTTACTACTATGAATATAAATTGCCACTTGGTCTTTTTTGACATTTTTGTCAATAAATGTGTCAGAAATTGTCCTTTGAGTAAACTACTTGGCACCCTTTATACAGTAAAAATACAACATTCTAGCAAGTATTTGTCATTATTACGTTGTAAATGCTGAAAACAGTGTGTAATTACAAGAATAGAAAAAAGAGATTTGAAGTTTCAACAGGTTTCTCTTTATTAATAATTATAAATGAACATATACAACACTTTTGAAAAGACAAAACTGAAACTCAACCTATTTTACATTATTTATTATTATTATTATTATTATTATTATTATTATTAATATTATTCTATTATTTAATTATTTATGAGATCCATAAACACAAACTACGATGGAAAAGATGTTGATAAAAAAAGGTCAATTAGGTGAAAATACGGCAAAACAACGGTAAGAAAACACACCAGAATGATATTAATGTCATTATTTATAATATTTTTACATTATTTGCACAGAAAATACCGATAAACCACCGATAAATGACTCACATGTTTGTCTCTGAATCCTCTCTCTGCTCTCCGGCTCAGTCAGCTCACTTCCCGTCCCTCCCTCTCTATTCTCTGGGTAGCGTGGATACTCGAGGAGTTACGGTAGTTTGAATCAGCATGTCTTTTTCTGTCACCGGCGACAGCTTTGTCTGTAGAACAAGCTGAGCAAAACCGGACATTTTAGGGAGTTTCATAAAATCCCCCCAGACATGATTTTACGACCAAATATATGCCATGCTGTTCTGGTGAAGACAGGGTGGTTTGTTACCTTCAAAATCAAAAGTAGAAGTTTGACTTCTTCTCCTTTTCACCAAAGTCCAAGTATGTGAGGAGCTCAAAGTTCCTCAGCTCCACATGGTGTCACTTATGTTGTCTCATCAGAACACTGTTTCGTTCATATAGCTCTGCTTATTCAGGCTCATGTTTATGCTGACTCTCCTAATGGGCTCTGGATTGGTGCAGCACATAAATATTTACAGCAGATGAAAAGTCATTCATCAGGTTTATGACTGCGTCTGAGGAGGATCGGCTGGAGGGATTTGACAAACAGATGTTTTTAAATAAAGTTTATCCAGAACAATCCCCGTTGTTCCAGTCTGTTTATTCTTCACTGACCTCAGAGGAGCCTCGAACTTTGACCCTGCATGCTTGGAGACACTTTAAATCAAACGCGCTGTCCCGTTTTATTCTGTCCTGAACCGTGTCCACCCTGCAGGATCAGCACACACGTGGTCTGAAATCAGAGCACAGATGCTGCCACGCACCTGTGCAGGATCAGTGAACCTGCAGGAGGGTTCATAAGTCTGGGCCCTGTGCAGAGACCAATATGAGGCCCCCAGACATTTGATTTAAAGCTGAGGCTGAACTAAATGTTTTGAGGCTTTTCATCATCTTTTATCTGTCTCTTATTTCTACTTTACAATCTTTTTAGCTTTTTTCTGTCAGTATTGCTCTTTTTTCCTTCTTAAGGAGGTTGATATAGCATGAAGACTCTGCATGTTGCAACCTGCTTAGTTTTTTTTTCACGCTCTTATCTATGTTGTCTTTATTTGATATTCCTACTGCTATACTGTGTATAAGAGCAACTGATACAACCCAATTTTTTCCTTGGGGATTAATAAAGTATTTTTCTGATTCTGATTCGACACCTCTAGAGGGTTTAAACTGCACAGATAGGCTGGTAACACCATCTTAAAGTCAAATAATCCAAACTAAATACAATTAAATCCCAAATATTCTTAAATAATTTGTGCAATTTAATACTCTAAGTTATTTTCTTTGTTGATTCATTTTGATTCTCGTCTATACCCCTTTAGAGCAGGAGTCCCAGGTGATCCCCCTCCCCTGCAGGTAAACCCACCTCTGCCTGCAGCATCAATATGAGTTCAGTTTAAAGTTACTGAGGGGTCGATCCTCCGTCCTGCTCACACAGAGTGGATTCATTGTCAGGGGTAAAAGGCGATCAATGGTCCGCTTCATCAGATAAGCAGCTGATTGGGTGGCTTGGTGGACCCCCCCCCCCCCCAGGTGAGGTGAAGGTAAACAGACTCACCTGAACGTTCAGAGACAATCAGAGCTTTCAGAGCTGCAGCCAGGTGAGCTGAGGGGGGGTCGGGACAGGGTGACGGGGGCAGAGACGGCAATAAAGTCTGTGATTAACATGAAAATAAGAGCGGTGTCAGATTTTCAAGATGAGAGGCTCTTTAATTTAGACGCAATCAAAAATGAAATGAGACTGACGACAGCTTCAATACTACAGCCATAAACTCCCAGTCCTGCACCCTCCGTGTTGTTTTAAACTCAGTAAAGTCAGAACATACAAGTTTAGCCATTACAAACACGTCTTGGCATTAGTAGGTAGAGAGGGACTGTGACCAAAGTTCACCAGAACTTAGAAAAAAGGGTGAATCAAGAGAAGCTGGTGAAAACTCTCTCACTGCAAAGAGTCAGGTCTTTGTGAGAGTATTTGTCCAATTTCAAGTCAAAAAAATCTCACTGGACTTATTTTATACCACAATTTACATATACAATTTGAAGATTTACAAACTAAAAACGAGGCCTGAGTGGCTCATAAAAAGTAAAATAATCGGCAAATTTATGTTGAAGGCTGTCTTAAGAATGAAATGTTCGATCCAGAGCAGATATTAAACTTGTGTTCAAGACCTTCACTGAGTCAGACTTTGCTTGTTTCATAAGCAGATATTTTCTGATCATTACACGCAGTTCAATGCCTTTTTTTTGTCTTTTACTCCTTGAAGTAAGATATTTATCTGGACTTGTTGAGTGACTGTGGTTTAGAATAAGTGTTTTAGATATTTCTGACTTGAAATAAGACAAGCACACTGGCCTAGATCTGAGTTTCTGCAGTGCTCCTCAGCAGCTCTGCTCTTTATCTACTGTTTCAGAGGTTGTTGTGCAGTCAGGACAGTCCTCTCTCTCTCTCTCGCTCTAACTTCCACGGAACAATTCGGCTAAAAGTAGGACAAGGATCTGTTTTTTTTTCCAAAGCTTTCAAACAACAAATGATCATTAATCATTAAAATCTGTTATTTTTGTTGTTCATAAGTTTTCTGAAGTACAATCAAATTGAAGAGTCCTTTGTGTGATTTAATATCTTTCCTTTTTAAATATAAGAATTACATCTCCAGATCTTTTCTGTGTCCCAACTTCATTGGAATTGTGCTTTGTATTTTTATATTCAGTGTGAGTCTGCAGGAAAATGATGTCTGAATATTTTATAACTGTCTCACTCACTTCACTTTCTTCTTCTGTGGTTTGATTGGACTTTGACCTCTGTATGCCCATGACCTCATGCTGTGAGCTCACTCACATTAACACTCAGTACATTCACTGAGACAGTAACACCTGCAGCTCGCTCACATTCATCTGGATAATCAGGGTGAGTTCATGATCACCTCCCTGATGGTTCTGGATCAACATGGAGCTCCGTCACGCTGAGCTGGCCAATGAGAGGGGGGCGTGGCCTCTGCATTCCTCTGCGTCATGACCTTCAGGCCAGAGGCTCTGCACTGTGACACACAAGAGAACAAAACACCTCAAGTTTCCAGGTGAGTTTCTGCAGCTTCACCTGGAGCAAGAATCACAGAAACAGGACTCTCAGGAGGAAGTTCACGGGCCTTGAATAAGAAGAAGGTCAAACTGTGAACTTGATCTTTAATCTGGTTTAAGGGTTCAGGTTACCTGAAACCAGTTTGAGATGATCTGGGAGTCTCCATCAGAAGATGGTCCACTGTGGTCATACAGGGATGGACATGGTCAGCAGTAATCCCCAGGTAGGCTGTGGGGTTTGAACCATGCTCAGGTGGGACTAAAGCCGCCTACACACTGAACGCAACTTTGCAACCTGGGTGACCACTCCCCATGTAAAGTCAACGTACAGCTGCAATGGGACGGGGCTAACTCTCCCGCGATGTGACGGACGCGCTCTGGGCGACCGTCGCTCGGTCACCAAAGTTGAAAAGTTGAACTCTTCAGGCGATATCGCTTGCAGCTGTGCAGCAACAGCCAATCAGCGTTGTGTGGGTGTGTGACGGTGACAGTTTTTATTCAGGTTCACAGAATGACAATCCATGTCCCTGTGGAAACATTAGTTTGTGACTACATTAGTTCCACCTAGACGGACGGCAGAGAACTCACAGACGATGCTACAGGGCCGTCAGCTGCAGTGTTTGTGGTTGGTAGGTGAGTTAAAGGATACAGTTGGAATAATGTCAGCTAATACAGCCTATTATATGATATGACATGATCGCAGTGAAACTTCAGCGGGCGTGATGTCACTGAGCGACGGCGAGCAAAATGAGGTATTTATGGACAGTTGGGTGGGCGACGCGATTTCAGTTGCAAAGTCACGTTCGGTTTGCAGTTTCTGGAGCACCAACAACAATGCCACATTCAAAGTCTCTTAAATCCCCTTTGCTCTTCATTCTGAGGATCAGTTTGAACTTCAGCAGGTCGTCTCGACTACATCTACATGCCTGAATGCACTGGGCTGCTGCCATGTGATTGGCTGATAAGCCTCTATGTATTTTAGTCCTCTTAGTCCTCATATCTTTAAACCGGGACGTGATACTGCTTCTATTAAGGGCGTTCTTTGGTGAATAATCAAAAATCTTGACAAATTTAAATTCCCACACTGTTTTTTACTGACATTTGGACACTTTGGACATTTTGGACTTCTTCTTGTGTCTCAGTGGTCCAGGGCGCTGCTGTTTGGTTCATTTGAAGGTCTCAGAGGTGAAGCTTCTGTCTGTGGCTGTAGAACATTCTGGGCTCTTGTATAAATGTTCTGTGTGTGGACTTCCAGCTGAACCTCGAGTTCTCGGTATGGTCTGGTCTGTCCGCGGGTGTTTGTGTGCTCAGATTGTGTTACTGTTTTGTCTGCAGTCCTGGTCTGTGGGGGTTTATCACTGCTTTCTCTGGGGGGGGGGGGGGTTAGGTTTGTGTAGCAGAGGTGTTTGTGCAGTGTGGGTCATGATTACGTGTTTGTGCAGTGTGGGTCATGATTACGTGTTTGTGCAGTGTGGGTCATGCTTGTGTATCTGGAGCCGTCTGATGTGACCTCATTAACGATCAGTCAGTAAAAATCAAAATGTCTCTCTCTGTCTGTCACAATCTGAAGGTGTCAGATTGGTGTGAAATGGCTCCTCAGGTGTGTGTGTGTGTGGGTGTGTGTGTGCGTGTGTGCGCTCATACAGTTGTGTGTCTCTGTGTTGTAAACTGAGTTGTTCCCGGTGTCTCCTTAGTCCGACTAACTGTCATCACCCGGTCATAAAGCAGACGCCTGGTTGCCCAGAGTGACCAGAGCAGAAGCACAGAGGTGATTAAGAGTCTGAACACACCAACACACACCAACATACAAACACCAACACACACCAACACACACCAACACACAAACACCAACACACACCAGCACACACCAACACACAAACACCAACACACACCAACACACAAACACCAACATACAAACACCAACACACACCAACACACACCAACACACAAACACCAACACACACCAACACACAAACACCAACACACACCAGCACACACCAACACACAAACACCAACACACACCAACACACAAACACCAACACACACAAACACACAAACACCAACACACAAACACCAGCACACACCAACACACAAACACCAACACACACCAACACACAAACACCAACACACACCAACACACAAACACCAACACACACCAACACACACCAACACACACCAACACACACCAACACACAAACACCAACACACACCAACACACACACACAACACACACCAACACACAAACACCAACACACACCAGCACACACCAACACACAAACACCAACACACACCAACACACAAACACAAACACACACCAACACACACCAACACACAAACACCAACACACACCAACACACACCAACACACACCAACACACAAACACCAACACACACCAACACACAAACACCAACACACACCAACACACACCAACACACAAACACCAACACACACCAACACACAAACACACCAACACACACCAACACACACCAACACACAAACACCAACACACACCAACACACACCAACACACAAACACCAACACACACCAACATACAAACACCAACACACACCAACACACAAACACCAACACACACCAACACACAAACACCAACACACAAACACCAACACACACCAACACACAAACACCAACACACACCAGCACACACCAACACACAAACACCAACACACACCAACACACACCAACACACACCAACACACAAACACCAACACACACCAACACACAAACACCAACACACACCAACACACAAACACCAACACACACCAACACACACCAACACACACCAACACACAAACACCAACACACACCAACACACACCAACACACAAACACCAACACACACCAACATACAAACACCAACACACACCAACACACAAACACCAACACACAAACACCAACACACACCAACACACAAACACCAACACACAAACACCAACACACACCAACACACAAACACCAACACACACCAGCACACACCAACACACAAACACCAACACACAAACACCAACACACACCAACACACAAACACCAACACACACACACCAGCACACACCAACACACAAACACCAACACACACCAACACACAAACACCAACACACACCAACACACACCAACACACAAACACCAACACACACAACACACACCAACATACAAACACCAACACACACCAACACACACCAACATATAAACACCAACACACACCAACACACAAACACCAACACACACCAGCACACACCAACACACAAACACCAACACACACCAACACACAAACACCAACACACACCAGCACACACCAACACACAAACACCAACACACAAACACCAACACACACCAGCACACACCAACACACAAACACCAACACACACCAACACACACCAACATACAAACACCAACACACACCAACACACACCAACATACAAACACCAACACACACCAACACACACCAACATATAAACACCAAAACACACCAACACACAAACACCAACAAACACCAACACACACCAACACACAAACACCAACACACACTAACACACAAACACCAACACACACCAGCACACACCAACACACAAACACCAACACACACCAACACACAAACACCAACACACACCAACACATACTAACACCAACACACACCAACACACACCAACATACAAACACCAACACACACCAACATACAAACACCAACATACACCAACACACACCAACACACAAACACCAACACACAAACACCAACACACAAACACCAACACACACCAACACACACCAACACACAAACACCAACACACACCAACACACAAACACCAACACACACCAACACACACCAACATACAAACACCAACACACACCAACACACACCAACATACACACACCAACACACACCAACACACACCAACATACAAACACCAACACACACCAACATACAAACACCAACACACACCAACACACACCAACACACAAACACCAACACACACCAACACACACCAGCACACACCAACACACAAACACCAACACACACCAACACACACCAACACACAAACACCAACACACACCAGCACACACCAACATACACACACCAACACACAAACACCAACACACACCAACACACAAACACCAACACACACCAGCACACCCAAACTCACAAACACCAGCACACACCAACACACAAACACCAACACACACCAACACACAAACACCAACACACACCAGCACACACAACACACAAACACCAACACACAAACACCAACACACACCAGCACACACCAACACACAAACACCAACACACAAACACCAACACACACCAACATACAAACACCAACACACACCAACACACACCAACACACAAACACCAACACACACCAGCACACACCAACACACAAACTCCAACACACACCAACAAACACCAACACACACCAACATACAAACACCAACACACAAACTCCAACACACAAACACCAACACACACCAGCACACTCCAACACACAAACACCAACAAACACACACCAACACACAAACACCAACACACACTAACACAAAAACACCAACACACACCAACACACAAACACCAACACATAAACACCAACACATACTAACACACACTAACACACAAACACACCAACACACACCAACACACAAACACCAACACATAAACACCAACACATACTAACACACACTAACACACAAACACACCAACACACACCAACACACACAACACACAAACACCAACACACAAACACCAACACACACAACACACACCAACACACAAACTCCAACACACAAACACCAACACACACCAGCACACACCAACACACAAACACCAACAAACACACACCAACACACAAACACCAACACACACCAACACATAAACACCAACACATAAACACCAACACATACTAACACACACTAACACACAAACACCAACACACACCAAGACATAAACACCAACACATACTAACACACACTAACACACAAACACACCAACACACACCAACACACAAACACCAACACATAAACACCAACACATACTAACACACACTAACACACAAACACACCAACACACACCAACACACACCAACACACAAACACCAACACACAAACACCAACACACACCAACACACAAACACCAACACACACCAGCACACACCAACACACAAACACCAACACACACCAACACACACCAACACACAAACACCAACACACACCAGCACACACCAACATACAAACACCAACACACACCAACACACACCAGCACACACCAACACACAAACACCAACACACAAACTCCAACACACAAACACCAACACACACCAGCACACACCAACACACAAACACCAACACACACCAACATACACACACCAACACACAAACACCAACACATACCGACACACAAACACCAACACACACCAGCACACACCAACTCACAAACACCAACACACACCAACATACAAACACCAACACACACCAGCACACACCAACACACAAACACCAACACACACCAACACACACCAACATACAAACACCAACACACACCAGCACACACCAACATACAAACACCAACACACACCAACATACAAACACCAACACACACCAACACACACCAACATACAACACCAACACACACCAACACACACCAACATACAAACACCAACACACACCAACACACAAACACCAACACACAAACACCAACACACACCAACACACACCAACACACAAACACCAACACACAAACACCAACACACACCAACACACACCAACACACAAACACCAACACACAAACACCAACACACACCAACACACACCAACACACAAACACCAACACACACCAACATACAAACACCAACACACACCAGCACACACCAACACACCAACACACAAACACCAACACACACCAACACACAAACACCAACACTCACCAGCACACACCAACACACAAACACCAACACACACCAACACACACCAACACACAAACACCAACACACACCAGCACACACCAACATACAAACACCAACACACACCAACACACACCAGCACACACCAACACACAAACACCAACACACAAACTCCAACACACAAACACCAACACACACCAGCACACACCAACACACAAACACCAACACACACCAACACACACCAACATAAACACACCAACACACAAACACCAACACACACCAACACACAAACACCAACACACACCAGCACACCCAAACTCACAAACACCAACACACACCAACACACAAACACCAACACACACCAGCACACACCAACACACAAACACCAACACACACCAACACACAAACACCAACACACACCAGCACACACCAACACACAAACACCAACACACAAACACCAACACACACCAGCACACACCAACACACAAACACCAACACACACCAACACACACCAACATACAAACACCAACACACACCAACACACACCAACACACAAACACCAACACACACCAGCACACACCAACACACAAACTCCAACACACACCAACAAACACCAACACACACCAAAATACAAACAGCAACACACAAACTCCAACACACAAACACCAACACACACCAGCACACTCCAACACACAAACACCAACAAACACACACCAACACACAAACACCAACACACACTAACACACAAACACCAACACACACCAACACACAAACACCAACACATAAACACCAACACATACTAACACACACTAACACACAAACACACCAACACACACCAACACACAAACACCAACACATAAACACCAACACATACTAACACACACTAACACACAAACACACCAACACACACCAACACACACCAACACACAAACACCAACACACAAACACCAACACACACCAACACACACCAACACACAAACTCCAACACACAAACACCAACACACACCAGCACACACCAACACACAAACACCAACAAACACCAACACACACCAACACACAAACACCAACACACACCAGCACACACCAACACACAAACACCAACACACACCAGCACACACCAACATACAAACACCAACACACACCAACACACACCAGCACACACCAACACACAAACACCAACACACAAACTCCAACACACAAACACCAACACACACCAGCACACACCAACACACAAACACCAACACACACCAACACACACCAACATACACACACCAACACACAAACACCAACACACACAACACACAAACACCAACACACACCAGCCCACCCAAACTCACAAACACCAACACACACCAACACACACCAACATACAAACACCAACACACACCAGCACACACCAACACACAAACACCAACACACACCAACACACAAACACCAACACACACCAGCACACACCAACACACAAACACCAACACACAAACACCAACACACACCAGCACACACCAACACACAAACACCAACACACACCAACACACACCAACATACAAACACCAACACACACCAACACACACCAACACACAAACACCAACACACACCAGCACACACCAACACACAAACTCCAACACACACCAACAAACACCAACACACACCAAAATACAAACACCAACACACAAACTCCAACACACAAACACCAACACACACCAGCACACTCCAACACACAAACACCAACAAACACACACCAACACACAAACACCAACACACACTAACACACAAACACCAACACACACCAACACAAACACCAACACATAAACACCAACACATACTAACACACACTAACACACAAACACACCAACACACACCAACACACAAACACCAACACATAAACACCAACACATACTAACACACACTAACACACAAACACACCAACACACACCAACACACACCAACACACAAACACCAACACACAAACACCAACACACACCAACACACACCAACACACAAACTCCAACACACAAACACCAACACACACCAGCACACACCAACACACAAACACCAACAAACACACACCAACACACAAACACCAACACACACCAACACACAAACACCAACACATAAACACCAACACATACTAACACACACTAACACACAAACACACAACACACACCAACACACACCAACACACAAACACCAACACACAAACACCAACACACACCAACACACAAACACCAACACACACCAGCACACACCAACACACAAACACCAACACACACCAACACACACCAACACACAAACACCAACACACACCAGCACACACCAACATACAAACACCAACACACACCAACACACACCAGCACACACCAACACACAAACACCAACACACAAACTCCAACACACAAACACCAACACACACCAGCACACACCAACACACAAACACCAACACACACCAACACACACCAACATACACACACCAACACACAAACACCAACACACACCAACACACAAACACCAACACACACCAGCACACACCAACTCACAAACACCAACACACACCAACACACACCAACATACAAACACCAACACACACCAGCACACACCAACACACAAACACCAACACACACCAACACACAAACACCAACACACACCAGCACACACCAACACACAAACACCAACACACACCAACACACACCAACATACAAACACCAACACACACCAACACACACCAACACACAAACACCAACACACACCAGCACACACCAACACACAAACTCCAACACACACCAACAAACACCAACACACACCAACATACAAACACCAACACACAAACTCCAACACACAAACACCAACACACACCAGCACACACCAACACACAAACACCAACACACACCAACACACACCAACACACAAACACCAACACACACCAGCACACACCAACATACAAACACCAACACACACCAACACACACCAGCACACACCAACACACAAACACCAACACACAAACTCCAACACACAAACACCAACACACACCAGCACACACCAACACACAAACACCAACACACACCAACACACAAACACCAACACACACCAGCACACACCAACACACAAACACCAACACACACCAACACACACCAACATACAAACACCAACACACACCAACACACACCAACACACAAACACCAACACACACCAGCACACACCAACACACAAACTCCAACACACACCAACAAACACCAACACACAAACTCCAACACACAAACACCAACACACACCAGCACACTCCAACACACAAACACCAACAAACACACACCAACACATACTAACACACACTAACACACAAACACACCAACACACACCAACACACACCAACACACAAACACCAACACACAAACACCAACACACACCAACACACACCAACACACAAACTCCAACACACAAACACCAACACACACCAGCACACACCAACACACAAACACCAACAAACACCAACACACACCAACACACAAACACCAACACACACCAGCACACACCAACACACAAACACCAACACACACCAACACACACCAACACACAAACACCAACACACACCAGCACACACCAACATACAAACACCAACACACACCAACACACACCAGCACACACCAACACACAAACACCAACACACAAACTCCAACACACAAACACCAACACACACCAGCACACACCAACACACAAACACCAACACACACCAACACACACCAACATACACACACCAACACACAAACACCAACACACACAACACACAAACACCAACACACACCAGCACACCCAAACTCACAAACACCAACACACACCAACACACACCAACATACAAACACCAACACACACCAGCACACACCAACACACAAACACCAACACACACCAACACACAAACACCAACACACACCAGCACACACCAACACACAAACACCAACACACAAACACCAACACACACCAGCACACACCAACACACAAACACCAACACACACCAACACACACCAACATACAAACACCAACACACACCAACACACACCAACACACAAACACCAACACACACCAGCACACACCAACACACAAACTCCAACACACACCAACAAACACCAACACACACCAAAATACAAACACCAACACACAAACTCCAACACACAAACACCAACACACACCAGCACACTCCAACACACAAACACCAACAAACACACACCAACACACAAACACCAACACACACTAACACACAAACACCAACACACACCAACACAAACACCAACACATAAACACCAACACATACTAACACACACTAACACACAAACACACCAACACACACCAACACACAAACACCAACACATAAACACCAACACATACTAACACACACTAACACACAAACACACCAACACACACCAACACACACCAACACACAAACACCAACACACAAACACCAACACACACCAACACACACCAACATACAAACTCCAACACACAAACACCAACACACACCAGCACACACCAACACACAAACACCAACAAACACACACCAACACACAAACACCAACACACACCAACACACAAACACCAACACATAAACACCAACACATACTAACACACACTAACACACAAACACACAACACACACCAACACACACCAACACACAAACACCAACACACAAACACCAACACACACCAACACACAAACACCAACACACACCAGCACACACCAACACACAAACACCAACACACACCAACACACACCAACACACAAACACCAACACACACCAGCACACACCAACATACAAACACCAACACACACCAGCACACACCAACACACAAACACCAACACACAAACTCCAACACACAAACACCAACACACACCAGCACACACCAACACACAAACACCAACACACACCAACACACACCAACATACACACACCAACACACAAACACCAACACACACCAACACACAAACACCAACACACACCAGCACACACCAACTCACAAACACCAACACACACCAACACACACCAACATACAAACACCAACACACACCAGCACACACCAACACACAAACACCAACACACACCAACACACAAACACCAACACACACCAGCACACACCAACACACAAACACCAACACACACCAACACACACCAACATACAAACACCAACACACACCAACACACACCAACACACAAACACCAACACACACCAGCACACACCAACACACAAACTCCAACACACACCAACAAACACCAACACACACCAACATACAAACACCAACACACAAACTCCAACACACAAACACCAACACACACCAGCACACACCAACACACAAACACCAACACACACCAACACACACCAACACACAAACACCAACACACACCAGCACACACCAACATACAAACACCAACACACACCAACACACACCAGCACACACCAACACACAAACACCAACACACAAACTCCAACACACAAACACCAACACACACCAGCACACACCAACACACAAACACCAACACACACCAACACACAAACACCAACACACACCAGCACACACCAACACACAAACACCAACAGACACCAACACACACCAACATACAAACACCAACACACACCAACACACACCAACACACAAACACCAACACACACCAGCACACACCAACACACAAACTCCAACACACACCAACAAACACCAACACACAAACTCCAACACACAAACACCAACACACACCAGCACACTCCAACACACAAACACCAACAAACACACACCAACACACAAACACCAACACACACTAACACACAAACACCAACACACACCAACACACAAACACCAACACATAAACACCAACACATACTAACACACACTAACACACAAACACACCAACACACACCAACACACAAACACCAACACATAAACACCAACACATACTAACACACACTAACACACAAACACACCAACACACACCAACACACAAACACCAACACACAAACACCAACACACACCAACACACACCAGCACACACCAACACACAAACACCAACAAACACACACCAACACACAAACACCAACACACACCAACACACAAACACCAACACACACCAACACACAAACACCAACACATAAACACCAACACATACTAACACACACTAACACACAAACACCAACACACACCAACACACAAACACCAACACATAAACACCAACACATACTAACACACACTAACACACAAACACACCAACACACACCAACACACAAACACCAACACATAAACACCAACACATACTAACACACACTAACACACAAACACACCAACACACACCAACACACACCAACACACAAACACCAACACACAAACACCAACACACACCAACACACACCAGCATCACCACCTGAAGTTCCTCACCGTTGTCTCCTAAATAAATGATAAAGAAGAATGCGCTGCGACACCTCAGATTCAGGTGAGAGTTTTTGTCAAATTTTAAGTCAAAATTAAAGCTGCAGGCAGCGTTGGACGGGTCCTCGCTCTGTCGCAGATCCCTCATTTTGAGGGTCTCATAAATCTGTGTGCCAACAGTGAGCGCTCTTGCTGGTCAGATTTGGGCTTTCCGGACAGGAAAAGAGACTGCAGGCTTTTGCGGGCCTGCTGTGCAGAGGCCTTACACCGAGCTCAGGTGACCCTAATGTGTTGATCAGAAGCTTCAGTCATCATAGAGAGCACTAACGTCCATTCCTGATCTTTAGTCTGTTTCTGCCTTGATCAGCTGACCTTGCTGTGACCTGATTGGCATCCATAAAAAACTCAAAGCAGAGTGACGTGCTGCGATGAGTCAGGCTGAGGCTGTTATATCACCTGTTGATGCTCCTGCTGTTAACCTCTGCTCTGATGCTTCATTTAGAGCGTCGAGGATGACTTCACGGGTCAATGAAATGAGGAACATTTAAGAGTGAAAACAACATCTCACCGCCTCCCTCCGCCCTCGGGCTCCTCTGATCTTTGGGAATATGAAGTTCACCTCTTCTCCTCGCCGGGGCTGCATGTGGCGTCTTGCAGGCCTTCATGCCATCAGCGGGTGTTCCCGTCCTGCGTGGGTGCCGCCGCTCAGCCCGCCGGCTCTCCCCATTGTCTCTGCGCTCTGGGAGTTTTCAGGCTGATCCCTGTGCGCTGTCAGGAGGACGAGGACGCTGCGGGGCAGAATTAGAGCTCATAAATAAACCACTTGGAGCGGCTTCAGTCGACTCGGGGCTTTTTTTAGCATCAGAGTTTTTATCCCACCCTTCTCCAGCAGCTATTCAGTTTTTAATCTTTCTGTTTGTCCCAGCAAGTCAGAACAGCGCAGACCGTTTGTCTGCAGGTGCTAACAGAGTTCACTGAGATGTTCCTCGGCAGAGATCCTTCACAATCAGATCTTCACCTTTACACTCCAACTAAGGAAACACATTTTAGAAATAAATGAATCCAAGCTGAAGCTAAAGAGACGCCACATTCTGGTCATTTGTTTCAGTCGAGGTGTAATGGTTCCTAAAGGTTATAGGATAAGATATTCCTTATTAGTCCCACAGGGGAAATTCCACATTTACAGCAGCGATAAAATACAAAAAAATAAATGAATAAATAAATAAAGAATAGAATTTACAAATGAAAATAAATCAAATATATATAAGAGGTATTTACAGCTGTTATGTACATGTTTGATGTGTTGCAAACTGAGATATTTATATGTATGACTATATACACAGAATATGTGTGCACAGAGTATAAATATAAATATGATTTACTGCACACTAGAGAGGTTTTTGTTGTGGAGTCAAGCAGCTGCAGGAAGGAAGGACCTGCAATACCTCTCTTATATTCTGATTTATATCACAGTTTTTTGGGTCACAGGTCGGTGCTGATCAGTTTCAGCAGGAAAAGATGCAAAAAAAAAGTCGAAGATTAAAAAGTTTCTGATGTTTCCTTTCTGATCTAAACTGACAGAGGAGAGAGTTAGAGTTAGTTTTAAGAGAATTATTAAGAGCCCCATGTTATAGTCGATGCTTCCTGCAGTTCATGAGGCTCTAAATAAAGGTAAACAATGAAAAAAAAAACAAAAACTCAATTATTGATGCACATAAATAGACCTAACGCAATCACAGGGCCACATAGAGACAGACAACCATTAACACATCAGATCTGATCAGACCGAAGGGCAGTCTGGAGCCACCAATCAAACTAATAAGCATGTTTTTGGTCTGTGGGTGCCCGGAGAGGGGAGAACATGCACACTCACAATCAAAATTAACTAAATTTCATTGAAAATGAAAAATAATTTTGTGTCTGAAATAATTAGAAGTATTGATTCAAATTCATTTATAATCAAAACCCCTCACATTTGTCTTCATTGCTGAAAAGTAAATCTGTTAATATACCACTGTTATGACATTTCATTATTTGCTTTTGAATCTAAAATAATGAATTTTTAAAAAAATATTACATAACTAAATAATGGCCAGGCTGTAGTGCAGCAGGTAGTGTGCATGCCTCAAAGTGAGACGGTTGCTGGTTCGAGCACCGTGTTGGTCAGGGCCAGGTGTCTGTCTGTCATGTTGGATCAGATTAGATAAATAAATGATTAAAGCTGGACAGCAAACTAATGATGCATCAGATTACTGAGCCAGCTAAACTGAATGTTTAGATTATATCAGCACATGCCTGTAATCTTCAGATAATATGATAAATATGTATGCAGCTCTGTTTAATGGCTGCAGAAATATGCTCCTCTCAGATGCAATTTGCTGCAACTTTGGATGTTTTTATTAACTTTAGACCCCCAAAAATCCTGCTTCACGTCTCCTGTGCAGCTCAGGGGGTGAATGTGTTTGTGAAGTTAAACTGTGGAACAGATTGAGTGCAGAACCAAAGCAAATTTGGAGCTTAAGTCTGTTTAAAAAGAGGCATAAAGAAATGATTTTCCAGAGACATTGATGAATAAATACTACAAGGTGATTGCTGACTATTTGGAGGTACATTTTTCAGGGCATTAGGTGATAGATTGCATATTCACTGTACATGTTTCAAAATTATTGGTAAATTTAAGACAATGTTATGACTCCAGCGAGGGAGTATAGTCAAACATCAGGTGGTAGGATTAGATAAGTTTATACTTCTTCCTATTCCCTTATGAAAACTGAGAGGTTTAAGAAACTGATGCAAGTTACTGTCTTGCTTTGTTTTCATTCTTTGATTGTTACTTATTTGTATTTTTAACTGTTTTTAAGTTGTCATTTACATGATCAAACTAAAGATATCAATCAATCAATCAATCAATCAATCGATGAGGCCATGCTCTCTGCATTTGACGACAGAAGATGTTCAGAATCACCCGTCACTCATTTATTTTCAGGGTTGCTCCGATCATACAGTATGACAGAAGATACAAGGTCCTCCACATTGATGCACCATCCTGCTGTGATAAATGAAACCGGTTTGGACCAGAGAGATGTCGCAGGGTTAAATCACAGAGGAGTAAAGCACTGACTCCACTTTACAAACCAACTTCATCCTGATGATTAAAACTGTTTGAAGAACTCTACCATACGTATGTGCACGCAGACGTCAGAATAAATTTGAGTTATGACAGCGTCTGTTATTGTTTTATACAGACAGTAAATCATTTCGGGATGAAATCAACCGTCTGTTCTTCTTTAAGCTGATCCACATGTTGCTTTATCTGCTCTCTGATCCTCTGATCCCTCATATTTTATTACTGCTCCAACGCTCTGATCCAATTTCATACTCAGCAGGGACCCTTCTCCTTTTAGACTCAAATTAATACATTTATATCAGTATACTTTTACAAAATCCTCCCTCATCATCGTACTGAACCCTCATCCTTCAGCTGGAGGGACAAACACTTCACAGAGTAACAGCTCTGCTCTAAAATCACATAATCACTAACCTGGACGATTCATGAAAAGGCTTGATGTTGGAACTCTGGAAATCTGACAATTTTAATCTGCAGGGAGATCGTGTGAACATGTTGGAGTGTATGAAAAACTATTTGGGCATCAATTTGATATCTGTGATATCAACCATAGTTCTGCTGTACTAGTACTCAAGTATGGAGAACATGTACTCAATTTAGGTCAACTAGTGTGCCAGTAGACTTTACTAGTGAAACAAAAAGTGTCACTAGTATTACTAGTAGACAATTTTGTGTTACTAGTACTAAAAGTAAAGCTCTTAATTTTTACCAGTCACATTTTCCAGCAGATGATTTTTCTTCACTAGTGCCCCAAAAACCTTTACTTGAAAAACAAAATTCTTGTCACCTGCTGGATATGCTTTGAAAGGTCCTGCCCTCACCAAACACTTTCTATGGGCTGTTGACTACAGCTGTGCATCTTCACTAGTTTCACGATTTGTTTTAATTTGATATCTCGAAGCGTCACAGTCAATAGTCTCTTCGATTTTCCATAGAGATGGCTTTGAGATCCACTGCTGCAAAAATGTCTTTACACTGTAAACTAAACTAATTAAATTTCACAGGGCTCATCTTCATAAACCTGTTTTTCTTCCGCAGAAACTAAACTGATGCTGCAGCATGATTAAATGATTAGAATCTGTCTCTGCATCGATGCATCTTCATCTACGCCTGCATCACTATGCATCAAGATTATTTTTGACACTCGTACTGTTGCCCAGATGAACTGGTGAAATACTGAACGGTCCATCTGGTGTGTCAGGTTAGTATGTTTCAGAATAACTCTTATTAGTCCATAAAGCCCTGAACGGTTCAGCTCTGTGGGTTTGCTTATAAAACTCTTTGCTTTGTTTCTGTAACTTTAAATTCCTAATGTTCATCCATGGTGTTTATTTGCTTTGTTGTGATGAAACTTCACATTATCTCTAAAGTGACTTTATCGCCTGTTTGTATTTTTATGGATTAATAATTGTCAATTTATGAACTTTTAGGTTCACACTTAATGTAAAGCACATTGAGTCTGCTTGCAATGAAATGAAATGTGCTCTATAAATAAAGTTACTATTCCTATGCAGAGTTATTTATTTTCATTCCAACTTGGTGTCATGTTTTGCAGCCCTGTTAGAAATCATAAAATCATTTAAAACACATATTTAAAAATAAGACATTGTGATATTAAACACTCGGATCGGTGCGACCCTCAGAGGTGAACCTTCTGATTTCTGATTTTCCCGTTAGCAGCAGTAAATGTTTATTATCTGACTCCCCGGGGGGTGAAAACTGCTGCATACCAGGCCATTGTAGAGGAACTCTTTGTGAATTGTGTTGCAGTGTCCTGCAGCAGAAACCAGCGCTGAAACCTGAGGATGAGTGTGTGTACAGGTGTGTGTGTGGTGTTGGGTTGCTGTGTTTTCTTGGGAAAGTTTCGTGTTTCCATCCTGTGCAGGAATCTCAGACATCAGCTCGGCGAGCACGTGGACGTTCGGCCGGGAGGGAAAGAATCTGATTGGTGGAGAAAAAAACGAGCCCCGACAGCAGTGGGGTGGATGACAGGTGACACAGTTTAATATCTAACAACAGGCAGGGCTGGGCAATCGATCACGTTTTAAGATTTATTTATTCCTTTTAAATAAAATAAAGTGTAAGAATATCTGGTTTCTGAATGTTTGTTAAGAGAGTTTACAGTCAGAGCCTCTACAGTACGATGATTATTCACCACAACATGATCAAACCTGAGAGTTTGTCTCATCATCTGTTCTTATATTGTAACATTTAGTCTTTTTTATTTAGCTGTTTCTACAAGAAGACATTTCAGAATCAGAACCAGAAATACTCTATAAATCCTCAAGAGGAAATCTTGTTGTTTCAGCTGCTCGTATACACAGCATAGAGGGAATATCAAATAAAGACATTAAAACTGATAAGAGCATAACAAAGTAAGTAAGCAGGTTGCAACATGCAGAATCTTTAAGCTGTATCAACTTCCTTATGAAGGAAAAAATAAATAAAATAAGTAAAAGTGAGACTGTAAACAAGGCCAAGGAACTTACTCTGTTAACACAGTGTGAATATAATATGACGACAGCACATTTGTGGGTTTCCCCGGTACTCCAGCTTCCTCCTGCAGGCCAAAATCATGCTCCTTAAGTTAACTGTTGACTCTAAATGGCTGCCAGGTGTTTCTAAGTAAGCCCTGTGATTGGCTGGTGATCAGTCCAGGGTGTACACCCCCTCTGGCTCAATAACAGCTGAGATAGGCTTCAGCCCCTGCACCCACCCCGTGACCCTGTTGAGCAGGGGTCATCAGCTGCATTTGTCTGGACATACATTACAGGGCTTATTTTAAAGTCATTTGGAACAAAAAATGTTTTACCTTCACCAACGAAATTATGTTTTTGCCACCGTATGTTGGTTTGTTTGACTGTTGGAAAGATAAGTCAAAGCACTGAGAAGGATATAATTAAACTTTCAGGGAACGCTGGTCATGGCACGAGGGAGAAGTGATCAGACTTTGGTGCTGATCTGAAAACAGGTCCAGGAAAAGTTTTAAAGGATTTTTCAAATTTGCACGATAAGTCAGTTTTCCACCTTTTTCCATAGCAGGCCGGGTAAGAATGTCAAATATACCTTTGCGGAGGTTTTACCTGAGCCTTTGTCAGCACTCTGATTGGTCAGAGCCCCTCCTCATAGCAACCGTTGCTAAGCTGCATTGGTTAGACAAACTCCAGGCTATGTGTTTTCAACGTGTTGAATTTGTTTTGTTACTTTAACAAAGTTAGAGGTGTCGGTGTGAGCTACTAAGATATCCACATCATCATCTGTAGGTATTATTCATCCCTGTGTTTATTTGTGTTTGTCTGTTTGTGTTTGTTTGTTTGTTTGTGTTTGTTTGTTTGTTTGTGTTTGTTTGTTGAGAGTTTTCAGCTGTTGCCTGGTCCCATTCAGCCTTTCAGGTGTTTCTTTGGTGCATTGGTGAATCTGGGTCTGTTTATATTTGTTTGTTTGTTTGATTGTTTGTTTGTTTGTCTGTCTGTTTGTTTGTCTGATTGTTTGTTTGATTGATTGTTTGTTTGTTTGTTTGTCTGTTTGTTTGTCTGTTTGTTTGTCTGATTGTTTGTTTGATTGATTGTTTGTTTGTTTGTTTGTCTGTTTGTTTGTCTGATTGTTTATTTGTTTGTTTGTCTGTTTGTTTGTCTGTTTGTTTGTCTGATTGTTTGTTTGTTTGATTGATTGTTTGTTTGTTTGTTTGTCTGTTTGTTTGTCTGTTTAGAGTTTTGGGCTGATGCTGGGTCCTGTACAGCCTGTCGGGATGTTTTGTCGGTGTACGGGTGAATCTGACTCTGTTTGTTTGTCTGTCTGTCTGTCTGTCTGTCTGTCCGTCTGTTTGTTTGTCTGATTGTTTGTTTGATTGATTGTTTGTTTGTTTGTTTGTTTGTTTGTTTGTCTGTTTAGAGTTTTGGGCTGATGCTGGGTCCCGTACAGCCTGTCGGGATGTTTTGTCGGTGTACGGGTGAATCTGATTCTGTTTGTTTGTCTGATTGTTTGTTTGATTGATTGTTTGTTTGTTTGTTTGTCTGTTTGTTTGTCTGTTTGTTTGTCTGATTGTTTGTTTGATTGATTGTTTGTTTGTTTGTTTGTCTGTTTGTTTGTCTGATTGTTTATTTGTTTGTTTGTCTGTTTGTTTGTCTGTTTGTTTGTCTGATTGTTTGTTTGATTGATTGTTTGTTTGTTTGTTTGTCTGTTTGTTTGTCTGTTTAGAGTTTTGGGCTGATGCTGGGTCCCGTACAGCCTGTCGGGATGTTTTGTCGGTGTACGGGTGAATCTGATTCTGTTTGTTTGTCTGTTTGTTTGTTTGTTTGTTTGTTTGTCTGTTTGTTTGTTTGTTTGTCTGTTTGTTTGTCTGTTTGTTTGTTTGTTTGTCTTTTTCAAGTTTTCTGCCATTGCTGGGTCCCGTACAGCCTGTCGGGTGTTTCGTCGGTGTACAGGTGAATCTGGGTCTGTTTGTGTAACTGTAACCGTCTCCATGTGACTGCAGCGGCTTTAAGCAGCCGGGTCGCTCCTCAGGTGAGCCACTGAGGCATTATGGGTAAGCCGATCCACCTGAGAACCGCCCAGGGAATTGTGTGTCATTGTTTGTGGAGAAAGGCTCGGCCCCGCAGCGTGTGCCCGCTCAATGAGAGCCACTTGTGCCATTTTACACCGCACACAAAAAACAGCAGCGAGGGAGGAACCAATGGAATCAACGGGCTTTTCTTTTCCACCTGAGCCGTGACCCGGCGCACAAAACCTGCAATTATCGCTCCTCAGATAATCCACACCGCGCAACAGGAACACCAAACACTATTGTTCAACACAAAACAACATGTGGCCTGGAAAAGAGACGTCCCAGCTCAGTGTGGGACAGAAACTGATGCTGCTTTAGTGGGACAGGAGCGGGGGGGGGGGGGGGGGCAGCTACCTGAGGTCAACACCAAGACCAGATCTGGTCTTTTATCCTCTATCAATGTCACCAAGAAGACCTCGGTCCATCAGGATCATGATCCTTGTCTTTGGGCGACCTCCTCAGTCATGAAGTTTCACCCACTGAAGGAAAAACAGATTTTAGTCTGACCCCTGACCCCAGAGTTTTTAAATATGAAATTGTGAAACATGTTTGAACTCCACTTTATTTCCTTTGAAGTTGCTCACATCCTCAGATGTGACATTGAAAATGAGTTTTACTGTCTACACTTTTTTAACTAAGACTTGGAAAACCGGGTGCTTCATCGTAAATGTGACTGCATGTCGGACGAACACTTGGCCCCTCTGTGAGAAATGTGGCCCCTTACTTAGAAAAATCTTCGATCTGCCGCTGCTGAGGCGTGAAGTGAATGCCTGCTGTGATGATCTAGCGCAGGATTAATAATGACAGAGAGGATGAGGGGCTCGGGGGGGTGTTCATGTATGTTCAGGGGCAGGTTCAGACAGGTGAGGGTGGAGGTGGAAAGGCAGTCGAGCTTAAATGAATCTCTGTATCTGAGCCAAAGAAACACCACCTCAGTCTGCACCATGTTCTTCATTTATGAATATTTTCCACCCTGGATGGAGAGCGAGCAAAGAGCAAAGGCGACGGATAAATGCCAGAAAAGTGTGGAAGAGGAAGTCACTGATTTATCAGCAAATCAGGAGGTAGACAGCACGGTAATGCTTTAGGAAGAAGCAGCAGGTAATTACCTCCGTCAAAGAGGTTATGTTTTCACCAGCGTAGGTTTTTGTTTGTCTGTTAGCAAGATTACGCAACAACTACTGAATGAATTTACATGAAAGTTTTACCAGAGGTGTGGTTTGGTCCAAGGAAGAAGACATTACATTTCGGTGGTGATTCGTGTGTTTGTTTGGATGCAAAAATTCCAAAAATGTTCTAAAAATCCCATAAGTTAACATTGGGCCGTATTTAAAAAAAAATCATATCTCTGCCATCACTTTATGCATTCATTTCAAAATTTACAGGATAATATGTGTAATATGTCTCCATCATCAAGGTAAATTTCATCTGGCTCCAATCCAGACTGTGGCAGCATTCATACGACCATACAGCGCTGTTTGTAGCCTCTTTATTTACACTGCCTGCCCTGTGGTTTGATTTGATTTAAATTATTACATTTTTGTGTTGTTCAGGTTATGTTTAATAAAAAGTACATGATTACTGTAGATGCTTTTGGCTCAATTCTTAGTGTAAACATTAATATTTTTAAAGATGCACAAAGTCAGAGTTAGTTTCTACTATTTGCAGCATTAGTTCTCTGAGAATCTCTTCTGAAATATCCTGAACTGAATCTAAATCAGTCTAATCAAATTAAATTGTGAATCAAATCAAGACTTGGCTGTCCAATCAGAGCGCATGGTGATCCGGAATTGTTTTTTTACAGGGGTTGTGAGAAAGCCACTGCCCTAACTGAGCTGCTTGGCAGAGGTCTGCGCTCTCTGAGTGCTTTCCTAGTTTTTATTATTCAGCTCTTACTGCTGACATTAAAAACATGAGCCAAACTGACAGAAAAGACTGCATCCAGTGAAAAGCAAAGATCTGCAATGAGTATCAAGATCTCAGATAATGGTATCGACAGACATGAACATTTCTGACATTTTATTTAATACAT
Organism: Cetoscarus ocellatus; assembly: GCA_037902135.1. Taxonomy (NCBI): domain Eukaryota; kingdom Metazoa; phylum Chordata; class Actinopteri; order Labriformes; family Labridae; genus Cetoscarus; species Cetoscarus ocellatus. The sequence continues at coordinate 74,794 of JBAMNC010001863.1, forward strand.
TATTATTAAGTTTGGAGTATTTTTGCATTTTAAAGTATGAGCTCCCAATAAAGGGCTGATTTTATGTTTGTAGCTCTCAAAATTCCATATAAAACATACATTGAGGATTTAATAAAGAGCAAAAATAACCTACTTTTAGTAGCAGTTTTGGTTAAAGTGACAGCCCTAGTGGTAAGAGCTGTTCGTCAGTGGGTACCATGTTGTTTTTTCATGTTGGTCAATCAACAACAAAAACTTGGAAAAAAGGGGAAACCGTCTCTCATCACTGCTCTTGTGTCACTTTTCGTCATTAAATTGAGTTTACATTTTTATCTTACCAGCACCCCTTGAGGTTTATTTGTTAAATCATGGACCACGGACATTGTTTTAACATGTTTTGTGTAAAAAATTAAGGAGAAAAATTATTAAATAGTGCTGCTAGCCTCTTAGCTTGTGACCAATCCTCTCCCGTTCATTTCACTTCACTGCAGAAGCTCACACGTGGAGGTTGGATGTGAGTAAACCACAGGTCATCATGCACGGTCATTTATGTAATGAGAATCTAAATAAGGAGTTAAAGTGAAGATTAAGTCCTGTCTGCAGGATTATTTGGCCTCCAGCTAAGCCCCGCCCACTAAAACCATCACACTGATTACAAGGACCCATACATCATTCTCCACTGTACCAACATTTTTGTATATTTTCAGTCACATTAATCATTCATATTCTTTATTTTTCAGACCTTAAACCCTCTAATTCCCTCTGATCATCACTCATGTAGCAGATTAGTCTTATTTGATCTCCACGTTGAGGACTCAGGGAGCCTGTGAGGGCCTGTTAGAGCCTAATCATCTCCACCCACACGTCTGCAGCTCCTGTTACGGCGATCTGCTCCGTCCTGCCCAGATCTGCACCTTAAACACTGAAGATGCTGAGGTTAACTCCTGCTGTCAGTCTCCCTCTGACCTCCTCTGCATTCCTCTCTTCTTTGCTTATTAGTCCTTTCTTAGTTTTTCCATTTGTCTCTGCTCGACCCTGACGGCTGCCGCGTGTTGTCGTGTTTCGGCGGTTCGTGTTCGCCGTAACAAAGGTGGCTCTGTTTTCAGACCAGAGACTGAAGGAAGCATCCACGAAGACAGTGACAGCACGATCAGACTGAGAGAAGTGAGAGTGTGTGTTAGTGTGTGTTGGTGTGTGTTGGTGTGTGTTAGTGTGCACATCACCCCCCCCTGCCCGCACACCTGAAGCTTATTAACCATAAATCTGCTCGGCCGCGGCTGTAACATGAGACACATATTGACTTTTGGGGAGAGCTTCATAAATCTTTGAGCTTCTTTTTCCTCTCGTCAACATTCCTCCAACATCCCCCGCCATGTTGTTTCAAAATAAAACGTCCTGCCACCCGCTGCTGCTGTGGACACATGATTTAACGTTTACAGGCGCAATACGATAACACATGTGGATATAAGGAGAAGTGTGAGAGTTGGTTTAGTGTCTAAAATTAATCCACATTTCAAAAATGAAAAGCTTTGGAAGTCATGAGGGTTTACTGAGAAAATACTGAAAGTTTATCTGGAATGTGAGACTTAAGAAGAAGGAGTCAGGAGATCTTCTTTACTCTGAGACAGAGTTGCCAGGTCTGCTTGTTATAAGTGACTTTGGGCTTCTTTTTTTTGAAAATTGGCTTGTAAATATTGGCAGTTGCAGGTTGCGTTTCTTTGGGCTTGTTCCAAAAGCGCAGTTGCTCATTAAGGATCTGATGCTCACTCTACTACCAATATAAACCCAATTCAGAAGTTACACAAACTATTATGTCCATCTCCAAACACAACTGTAAATTTGACTGTAAAAAGAGGCAAAAATGATGTTTCCACCAAAAAGAAATCCTTACATTAAAATTTTTTCTAATGTACCAATGAGATGTACCCGACAAAGAAAGGGAAAAGTCTCCTGAGTCTGCCGTAAACTTATGGGCACAGCAACAATGGCTGCGGAGATACTAACAACGACAAACAAACCCCTTTTGTGAAAGTTTAAGCTGAGATGCTAAACAAGTCAAGTCAAACCATGCACCAATGAGGACAGAGTGATATGTTAGTGATGAGTTACTGACCAAACGGTGAGTTTGTTGTGGTTTGATTCTGAAGGGGACTCAATCAGCAGGTAGAAAATGAGTTTGTCTGCAGACTGATGAAACCAGACTCTGCAGTTCGCCTGTAGAGATAAATCCGATATCATAGGGCCTTCGACAGAGACCATGTCTGAGCATTAAACACTAATAGGATCACTTTACTTCACTATTAATATGTTGACTAATTATTTTCATCATAGTTTTCATCAACAACCTTTTTTCCCCTGATGAAAACTAGACAGTAACTAATAAAAACAAGTGCACATGGACAAAAACTCAAACTAAATTAACTGACATTTTCATCAACAAATAAAAACTAGACTAAAATGTTTGACAGAGACTTAATCCAATCAGACCTAATTTGGTCATGTAGAAAGTAGAGACAAGTTAGGAATATATCCAATCACAGCTGCCTTAGCTTGGTGGTGGTGGGATAAGTTGTGGAGCGATCCAATCAGAGCTCCTCTCTTTATGAATTGATATATTCATGTAGAGCAGGTTCACTGTTTGTTGTCAGTTCTGGTATTGTAACTGAGATGCTCTGCCAGGTAGCCTAAATAAAGGTGACTGCATTTCACACAAAAGGAAAATTTGTTTCTGTTCATTTATACATTCAGACTTTACTAGCATTCAGTAAAGGGTTATTAGATGTTTCATTTTATCCAAGAGTAAAACATGACTTCAGAAATTCAAGGAAACATAAAAAATGCCTTACCCTTTACACTTCATATTTTAGTCGACTAAATTTACAGCAGATTTCATCGACTAAAACTGGAGTAAAATTAAAACAATTCAGATGACTAAATTACGACTAAAACTAAAACATATTTTAGGCAAAAGACTATAACTAAAAAAAAAATTAAAAAGTGCTGTCAAAATTAACACTGCTTTACATTTGGTTTAAATTAGATATAATTCAGTCATCAATAAAAATGACTACAGATGTTTTCAGCCTTTCAATAATCTCCACCAAACATCTGATATAAACAATAATAAACAAGAATATTTCATGCTAGAGTAGATCAGTGATCAATATTTATTAAATCTGTATGATAGTTAAAAACAATCATTCTTCATTCATCATTCCCCTCGATCCTCACAGACGCTGTGGTATCTTCATATCAAAAGGAGCCAGAGCAGCAGATGTGGGAGCAGAGGAAGCTGCAGTAAAGTGATCCCATGACTTGCAGAACGGTGAAGTTTTAAAGCGAGGAGAACATCTGGCTGTGATTGGAGCGTTGGAGTCGCAGCAGCAGCAGCTCGACTGAATCACAGCCTGCAGAGTTCACGACTCTCTGCTCCACGGAAAAACTGACTGAGCTCCTACGATTAAACATCTGTGAGTGTGTCAGTGGGCAGGACTGGCAGAGAGAGAGAGAGGGAGAGAGTGGAGGTGTTATAAAGCAGGACGCTCACAAAGAGTGCTCTGTGCCGGGGTGGCCGCTCGGTCACACGCTCGGTGCTAAACCTGCTGCAGCCTCCCGGGGGAACCTGCCACTCTGTGAGCTCATATAAATAACAGGAAAGAGTGAGGGAGGAGGAGGAGAGAGGTGGATCAGGATTACTCTGGAGACAGGGCTTCATTGTTTCTGACTCTCATTCATCTGCATATATTCAAAACAGGCACAGGAAAATATCTGAACTCAGCTGAAGTCTCCTTTGGCTGCAGGCTTCAGGGCATGGACCCCAAAAACCTTCAGTTCTTTAAAACAGTCAGATATCATGTGTTTCAGAGGCTCATCAGTGACGTTCACACCAAAACAACCAACCGTCTCCACACTCACTGATCAATACTGTGCCGATGAAAACTGATAAACAAGTGCATGAAGCAGGTTGGAGACCAGCACCTGGTGTCACGTTGCTTGATCTGCTACAACCTTCTGCAGGAGGGGAAACTCCGAGGCCCAGGACATCATACAGTGTCCTGTGCATCCTCTCCTCGCCCAGTTTGAGCTCTTACCCTCTGGCAAGAGATTTAGATTGCCCAAGGCCAAATCTAACAGGATGAAAAGTTCCGTCATATCACAAGCTATTACACAACTTACCTTAAAAGTTAAAAATGAAGAGTCATGATGCATCTTATTTCTAAACATTGCAGTGGTGGTTTGGCTTCAGTTGTCCCTTTAGGTTCTTGTGTTTTATCCATCTCAGTGTTGTATCTAGATTCACGTGACTGTGTTTTTATGTTTCATGTTTACCTGCCTGCAAAGCAAATTTCCCTTAGGGGACAATAATGTAAAGTTGAAGTTGTTGGTGTGTTTTTTACAGAATTGAACTTGCGATGACTGGTGACTAGGGCTGAAAGATTGATCGTTCTTGGATTGAAATCGCAATTTCAGACAACACAATCATGTGATCGCCAAAGCTGCAGTTTTTTTTTTCAGCGCTCCTGACTGACCCAGGATCTGTTGTGTCAACTGTTTTACACAAACTATTTACAAATTTGCAGGCAATTTGCCTTTAACAATGGATCACAAATGAACAACTTACTCACAAATGGAAAATGGTTCTCATTAATTAAAAGAGCTGTTCAAAAGAGTCGACTCGTTCTTGAACGTCACATCTCCACCACTGAAGAAAATTTTTTGACTTGGTGGACACAAAACAGCTCAACTATTATACAAAGCGAGGAATAATATGCTACTGAAAAACAATCAGAACATATTTTATGAAAGAGAGGGATGTTAAAATTTAAGGGAAAATTCAGATCTAAAGGTTAGAAGAGAAAAGAACAGACTGAGTGCAGAACTAAAGCAAATTTTGAGCATAATTCTGTTTAAAAACAGGTATAAAGAAATGATTTTCCAGCGGTAAATCAATGAATAAATACCACAAGGTGCTTGCTAATCATATGGATGTAAATTTTTCAGGGCATGGTTAATACATTTGTAAAGAAGGTATAGGTCTGATAGTAGTTTTTTTCTGTATGAGTGATAGATTGTATATTCACTTTACATGTTTCCAAATTATTGGTAAGCTGTGAGGCTTAAGAAACTGTAGATTCAAGTTACTGTCTTGTTTTGTTTTCATTTTTGATTATTTTTTTTTAACGGTTTTTAAGTTGTCATTTACATTATTGAAATAAAGATATCAAACAATTAATCAATCAATAAAAAAATTGGCCCTTAACAGGATTTAAAATATAGTTGGTTGATATATATTCGATAATAATCTTGACTAAAACAACCAGATTTCATGCAGGACTACTTGAGAATATTAAAAAAAAAATACAGATTCTGTTCGAAAAGGGTGTAGGAAGAAGTAAAAAAACATATCTAGTCCCACCCCTTATTCCTTCTCAGAATGTATTACTTAAATTCACCCTGAAGCACTGTTCAGGTCATAGCCAGTAATTTAGTTAACAACAAAAAGCAACAAAATCAGACGAATAACAGCATAAACCACAAAAATAAAAAAACAAAACAAAAATGACACCACTGGACACACAATACCCATGATGTTACTGATTTTCCCTTTGTTTTTCTATTCTGTATCTGGTTAATATTTCAGTTTTAGAGATGTATTTAAACCTACCTACTGTTTCACATGATTTCAGCTCATCACTGCAGCTGCTCCATAATAACAGTGAAGTTTCATATTGGTTCTCACTGGTTGTTTTTTGAACATAAAAACTCTGAGATGATGTTTGCCTCGTCTCTGTTGAAAAAAACCTTTGGATGCTACTTGGTAACTGCTGATTTTTAACTTTATACAGACTATCTCTGTTGTTCCTCAGTCACATGCACATAAACACTGAACTATAATAAATCTGAGATCCTTAGCATCTGCCCCCCCCACGCCACTGCCTAATAAAAACCTGGAGCTTTAAACCAATTTTGGGGGGGGGGCAGAGTGGAAAATCAGAGTCCAGCAGGATGAGCCCTCGCTCTCCTGCTGCTGCTTCTGTTTAGTTTTTCTGGTGTCAGAGTGAATCCTCCTTATAAACCACATCAGAGGACCTCAATCAGAGCATCATGTCTGCAGTCCTGCAGAGAGGACGGCGTCCTGCAGGGGGACAGACGGACTGAACTAACAAACAGAACCAAGAAGAAACCACAGAGACAAACTGAGCCTGAAGAGCCGAGGAAGAGACCGCAGGCTTAAATATAGAGAAGGGAAACCTGGACCAAAAATCAAATGTGGACTTTTAGTTAAAGCTAAAAGGCAAAATGTGACATGTATGATATATGATCTCTGGTTTCCTCCCACAGACCAAAATCATACCTGTAAGGCTGGTTGGTGACTCTAAATTGTCCGTAGTTGTCAGTGAGCAAAAAGATGCCTCTAAGAGTCAGCCCTGTGATTGGGTACCTTGCCCCTTGCCCAGTGATGGCAGGGACAGGCTCCAGTCCCCTCCTGACCCTAAACAGAATATCAATATAGATGATAGGCAGCAAAACATTGAAATAAAGCAAAACAAATAAAAAAAAACTTCACTTTGTCACCAAAAAGTACTAAAAGTTGAAGCAATTTTCCTTTAAATACTTTGATTTCACAAATGAGTGGGCAATTTTTCAACTATTGTTATAGAAAAACATGATTGTAGATGTGTTTATGCATTTAAGCAGTGTGCAGGAGTTTGCTTGCAACTTTTGACAATTAAAAACAATAAATTGTCCAATAATCAGTGTTCATTTGCAGTTTTATCCAAACAGTATGAATGAGAACACTTCTTAACCCTCTTTTCCTAACAATTGCCAAAATTGTGGTGCAAATTGTTCTCCTGAAGCCCACAGTTTTGGCTCTTTTTGACACCGCTGCTCATGAAAACAAAGATTCGATCATTTTGAAGAGGGCAGAACATTTATAACTTTAATATGCAGAAATGTTGAAAACTGTGGTCTTTGTCAAATTTAGCCAACATGGCAGTTGAGCTGCAATTTTTTATCAATTGTAACAAGAAATTGCAAAATATAAGGTATCTAGGAGCCCTTTTTGTTGCCGTGGTATCAAACATGTTGCTGTTGTGTGGATTTTAATGAATGTCTCCCCATAGAGCCTGAAAAGCTCAAAAAGACCGTCTTGTGTAGGTGGTTATCACTAAAATAAATCAGCTTTTTTTTACACACCTACATCGATCATACTGATATCAGCAATATTGCCCCACCCTGTCTCATTTGAAAACACATTTGTTCGTCTTACAGAGTGGATTTTTGCCCATCCCTACCATCTCCCTCATCCTCCCGTGAGTCCTCGCAGGACTCTGTGATGGGAAACACACCAGAGCAGAGATTAATGGAGCATTATCCAGAGACAGAATCCGTCCAAACAATGCTCCGTCTACATCCAGCTCTTCCGACATGGTAAGCCTCCACCGAGGAGCGCCGGACATAAATGTTTACAGTCATTTAATGCACGCATGTAAGAACAAGAGCTCCATCCGGAGAGGCTGAGACAAACACAATGAGAGGACCGGGGGGGAGGCAGAGGCTCTGAAAATGAGGAATCAGGGACAAACGCAGACTTCACCGCTGATGTGAGGGAGATCAGTGTCTTTAAAATGTATAAACTGATCATCCAAAGGCATCAGAATCAGCTTATTCTCATTAAAATGATTAAAATGAATTTCAGTCAATATCAAGCATGCCAGGACTGTGAAGTGAACAGAACTGCAGAGCAGCTCCTTCAACCATCCACTGAAAACAGACTTCATCAGTCACTCTGTGCTGCTGCTGCTGCTGCAGGTCCAACATCCTCCCCTGAAGCAGCCAGGGTAAAACCCTCCAAACTTTTTACAACTTCTGTCACTTAATATCATAAATCTGATGTTGAAATCTGATCATAAACCAACAGGATAAAAGCTCAACTAAGGGAGACAATGCAGCATCAGACCATGATGTGTTTAAGGTCCAGTAAGTAAACCAGAGAAGCTAAATAAACTGTCAATATGATGAATTACCTCAAGAACTGATAATTTAGGATTTAGTGAAAAAATATGATTGTACAACACTGATATGCAGCAATTCAAACATGCTTCAAACACAGGAATAATAAAAAGGTAAAAATAAAACAAAAAATGACCAAAACAGAATTTAAAACAAAAAAAACCCTCGTTTTGATACGTTCAACCCTTATTCTTTTTAACTTAATTCTGTTTTACTGTCTTTAAGCCTTTTATCTGTGTTTGTTGCTGAGTTTAGCTCCTTTTACTTTCAGCTTTTTCCTCTATTATTGTTTTTATATTCTCTTTACTTATTACTGTTGTAACTTACTTTTTCAAATTCCCATTTTATTCATTCTATGCTGGATTGCGTAACTTTCTACCTGCTGTTTCATTTTTATGGGTTTGGTTTAAGCTCTTATATTGTTTTATCTCTGTTTGTTATCTCAGTATTGCAATGAATTTTTACCAAATTTTATTGCTTTTCCTTCTTTTTATGGCTCATCATCTCTCTGGTCTTCTGCCTTTTCTTCTCTTGCATGGTAGATCCGGGCTCAGGCCCTAGGTCTGGTCTGGGGACTCCCTTAGCAAAAAGTAGCATACTTGAAGTTCATTTTATGAAGAATACTTGAGTATAAGTATAGTAAGTATGCTACGGACCATGTACTTGTAGTGTACTAGAAAGTGTACTAATTTGATATTTCTATGGACTAAAGTGGAACATTTTTAAGTTTATAAAAGTATACTATAAGTTTACTTTATAAGATCATTTTAAGTTTAGGAAAGTACACTTTCAAGTATACAACTTACTAGTGTAATAGTTATATACTTCTAGTCCACATTTTGGTTTATTGACGTATACTTTAGGTACACTTTATGAACTAAAATTACTATGTTTTGCTATTTTACTATTTTACCTGTTATGCTTAATTATACTTGTATGTTTGCTTAGCATATTACTTGTAGAATACTTCTTATATATTTGAAATATACTTAAAGTATTCTTTAAGTTAACTCATACTGTATGTACAAAAGAGAGCAAATCACAAGACAGAATGTTGAGAACAAGTTTGATATATTTAACATTTTAAAATACAGTGTATTTGCAAACACCTGCTTAAATCATTAAAGATGTGCATTTCAAACAGGGGTAAAAACATCTTTATTCTGCTAAATTAAATGTAAGCACAATGACTTGACCTTATTCTATACTTGGATCAAGATATACTAGGTATTAGTACTTAGTGGCAGATTGAAGTAAAAAGCATACTTAAGTACAAGCTTTAGTATCAAAGTATTAGTCTAAGTATTAATGTACTTAGTCTTAGACTTTTCTTTATACTTTTCAGTATAAGCCAAATATACTTCACCATACTATTCTTAAGTAAATAAAATAAAGTATATAAAACATAAACTTCCAGTATACTGCCTCAGTTTTAGTGTAAAATAAGTATACTCGTGGTACACTTGAATAAACTACTTTTTGCTGAGGGCTATGAGGGGCCTCTGATTGTGGGGCAGGTGACTTCGGGGACTGCGGGGTTGTATGGCGGCCTTGGCCTGCCCTGGGGGGTGTTGGTTTGGTTTTTTGGTGTTTCTGGTCCCATGGGCTGGCGGTCTTTTGTGGTTTTTTGGGTGTTTGGTCCTCCTCACTTTCCTCGAAGTGTTTGGCTGTCATGTGAAGGTCTGAGGGACAGCAGAAGCTCTGCTCTCTCTCTGTTCTGCTCGTGTTTGGTTTGTTCTGCTGTTTGTTTGTCTCTGATTGACATGGAGCTCTTTTCTGATTATTTCTTAACTGTCTGTAACAATGCTTTGTTTTTAAAAGTGCTGCACAAATAAAATTATTATTATTATTATTATTGTTATTATTTTTATTATTATTAACCCTGTGGGTGTGATCAGGCCTGAGCTTAAATATCGTCACTTACTCCTTGCCAATACCTGCATAGATACAGATTTAACAGGACCTATAAACTCTGTGATCACAGGTTTAAATGCACCTTTGGTAATAATAAAAAAGAGGCAGAAGAAGCCAACCTTCATGATGCAGCACATGTTCCTTTTTTTTAATTCCTTGTGAGATATTTTAAGACCTGAGAATTACGAGGAGGTCCCAGGACACTGCAAAGCAAACTGCTTCACCAGCTGCCGTAACAAAACACTAAGCATGATCAGCATGGGCTTATCCCACTCACGGACGAATGGCATTGATCTGAGCTCCAAAAGCAAAACATCCCTTTACCAACCTCCAAAACTTCATGTATTGAAAAGAAAAGATCGATTTACTCCACAGTAACATATCGAGGAGGGTGTGTGGATTCCTGCAGGACAGGACGTTCCCTCAGCTCTGGTCTAATCTCTCCATTTTCTGGATGAATTCTCCTCTGACTCTCAGAGCATGTCTCTCTTCAGGGCAAACATCTAAACGCCTCCACCTGAAGTCTTAATTGAAGTTTGACCCCTGAGCTCAGGCCGAGCTGCTGCCTCACAGCTTGGAGCTCTAAAGTCAGACCTGATGGAGCGTGGAGATGGACGAGAAAAAGTTTTTTTATTACAGTTAAAGGTGATTCTCCTCTGATGTTTGGCTCCATCTGAGGAGGAGAAGCTCCATCGGGGGGGTCTGTTATATCAGAGAGTGAGTTTTCTCTGGTAACGCTTCATGTTAGAGGTCTGCTCCAAACCTCAAGCAGTTTCAGGTGAGTGATATTATGTAGAGAAGCGTGTTCCTCCTGAGCCCAGAGAACAGAGCGGAGATAAATCAGTGTCTGCAGAGCTGTCAGTCATAAATCTCCATGATGATCCACGTTAAGAACAAACTCCTGATGGTTCAGCCTCTCCTTCACACCTGGACCTGCTCCAGGGCCACTACCATAAAGACCTGTCAGTCAAGTCTTTAAGCTGCTGTGTGCTGGCTGCGGGCACCATTTAACACAAAAACACACACTCACACACCACACCTGATGGAGCTTGTGCAGGGACGTCCCCTCACTGGAGGGAAACTCTCTGCACCAGCTCACCCTGAAGCTGCTGATGTGTGGACCAGCCTGTTTGGATTCATGTAGAGCTGGGAAAACCATGTCACCATCTTTCTAACTGGAAAGCAACATACAGTTATGTTCATAATAATAGCAGTGTGTTTAAAGAGGTGAGTAAACCTCAAAATTCTTCAAATAAATTTTATTTTAATGCACACAAGTGCATTGGGGACACTGCACATTCTATTTCAAAGCAAGAAAATGGGAAAAAGTAATTGAATTTGATCATATTTTACAGAAAGTCAAGGAATATAATGTTAAAAAAAGTAGCAGTGTTGGCATCTTTATTTACAAACTCAAAAATGTAGTGTATAAACTCAGAATTGCTTGATGATTCAACTTTCCTGAGAATCATAAACTAATATTTAGTTGCATAACCACGGTTTCTGATAACTGCTTCACATCTGTGGTGCATGGAGCCTACCAACTTCTGGCACCGGTCAACAGGTATTGAAGCCCAGGACAATTGTACTACGCTCCACAATTGCTCTGCATTTCTTGGTTTTGCCTCATGAACAGCATTTTTTATGTCAGCCCACAAGTTTTCTATGGGATTAAGGTCCAGGGATTGTGCTGGCCACTCCATTACTTGAATTTTGTTTGTCTGGAACCATGATTTTACTCACTTGCTGGTGTGTTTGGGGTCATTGTCTTGTTGAAACACCCATTTCAAGAGCATTTCCTCTTCAGCATACGGCAACATGACTTCTTCCAGTATTCTGATGTACTCAAACTGATCCATGATCCCTGGTATGTGATAAATAGGACCATCACCATAGTAGGAGAAACATCCCCATATCATGATGCTTGCACCACCATGCTTCACTGTCTTCACTGTGTACTGTGGCTTGAATTCAGTGTTTTCAGGTCGTCTGACAAACTGTCTGTGGCCCTTAGACCCAAGAAGAACAATCTTACTCTCATCAGTCCTCAAAATATTGGGCCATTTCTTTTTAGGCCAGTCAATGTGTTGTTTGGCAGATTGTAACGGCTTCAGCACGTCTTTAACAATGGGACTTTGCGGGGGCTTCTTGCTGGTAGCTTGGCTTCACATAGACGTGGTCTGATTGTTACAGTACTCACAGGCAACCTTAGATCTTCTCTGATCCTCCTGGAGCTGATCACTGGCTGAGCCTTTGCCATTTTGGTTATTCTCTGATCCATTCGAATAGTCGTTTTTCTTTGTCTTCCTCGCCTTTCTGGTTTTGGCTGCCACTTTAAAGCATTTGATATCATTTTAGCTGAACAGCCTATCATTCTCTGAACTTCTTTATGGGTTTTCCCCTTTTTTATTAACTTCTTAATCAAAGAACGCTCTTCTTCTGAACAATGTCTTGAACGACCCATTTTACTCTGTTTCTCAAGGACAAATGCACAGCCAGCATATGCAGCCTCAGTTGCCTTGATCCTTAAATAAGGGCCACCTGTTTAACACCTATTTTTTTCCACACAATCAATTACCTCACTAATTGAACTCAGCACTGCTATTTTTCTGAACACGCCCCTTTCAGTTAATGATTCAGTTTCACAGAATCAGTAGCATGCACGTCATGCCTGTTGGGTCTGTTGGTTTTCTATACCTTTACTAAACCTTCTAGAAACTTACTTGCAGTGTAGAAGTTGAAATTCTTACAAAAACAGTGATTTATCTTGCCAGTGATGTGGGACTGCTATTATTTTGAACACAACTGTGTACAAGAATATGGGGAAATGATATTTTGAAAGATACTGAGATCATGACAGTTCACTCAGGCTCAACAAAACTGGACCACAGAAGACTGTAAAAGTGTCTCCTGGTCTGATGAGTCTGGATCTCTGCTCCACATTCAGATGTAGGCTCAGAATTTGGTGTGAACATCATAAAGCATGTATCCATCCTGCCTTGGATCAGTGGCTCAGGCTGCACTTTGGGCCCCTGAGTCCCACCTGAGCATGGTTCAAACCCCACAGCCTACCTGAGGATTGTTGCATTATTTAAGGGATACTCCAACTTCTACTCCTGAACAGAGGCTTTGTGTTGTTAACCTGCTTACCAGCACTTCCGTAAATGCAAATGTGTAAAATAGTTGACAACAGATCCTGGGTCAGTCAGGAGCGCTGCAGAAAACTGTAGCTTTGGCGATCACGTGATTGCGTTGTCTGAAATTGCGATTTCGATCTGAAGATGATAAATCTTTCAGCCCTAGACGAGACCATGGCAGGTACCACCGTCCAGCCACGACGGCCTGAGGTATGCTCAACAGCTCCGTCAACCTCCTCAGGTGGCTCTCGATAAGAATTGGTGGTGCCTGGATCCTCCTGGACCGTCTTTGAAAAGGTAATTCTGAGTGTAACCACCACGGGCTGGTTGTGAGTCCACGAACGCCACTCTGCAACATTACACGCTTTCCCTTCCTCCCTGTTTCCTCCCCCCATAGCCTTTCCGTGGGAGGGATTGATAACAAAAATGAATACACAGGAAAAAGTGACTAAAATAATAACAAAATCTATATGAAAAAACAAAAACATTTACAAAATGCCCATTTTCCCGTGCACTTTAGCTGACATAAATATCATTGTGCTCAACATCCAACCAAAACAGAAATATAAACACACAAATAAAAATGTATATTTAATTCTGTAAGGGGCCTAAAACAATGATTTTTACTTTGTGGGTCTTACACAGTGGCCTCCAAAGTCACCAGATCTCAATCCAATGGAGCAACTTTGGGATGTGGTGGAACAGGAGCTTCTCATCATGGATGTTCAGCTGCTGTGATGGAGATCATTATTATATTGTCTATTTATAATTGTTCTTCTGTTTTCTACTTTCACCCCATTTTACTTTTTCTTACTGGTTTTATGTTTTTTAGCTTTTCTTCTGGTCCTCTTGGTCACATTTTACGTTTCAGGGTTCCTGGATCGTCTGGGTCCCTATGACTTTCTTATGCCTCTTGTGTTTTTTTCTGTAACAGTGCCTTGTTTTACATTGAGCTTTTTGTTTTTATTTCCTTGTGCTGATGTCTGTATGTTCTTGTCTGTTTGTCAAAGCACTTTGTAAACCTGTTTTTAAAAGTGCTATACAAATAAAGTTATTAGTATTATTATTATTATGTGGACCAACATATCTGAAGGATGTTTCAGCACACTGGAGAATGAAGGAGCTCTGAAGGTGGAAGGGGTCCATCCTGAGACTGAAGGTGTGTTTCCATCTTGATCTGTTCCATTATAATAAAGTTATTTGTCCAAACATCGATGAGAATGAGCCACACAGAGAGGTCTGCGTTTGCTTTGTGTCCGCCTCGATCGTTGTTGGCCTCTAAAGTTGGATGTCAGAGTGGGAAAGTGTGTGCAGATAAAGGTCCTTGCAGATATCTCGTGCACTCTCCCTGCCCTCGTAGATTCTGGCAGACGGAGTCAAAGTGAGATACTGTAAGAAAATAAAACAAAGAGCCTGTACGCCGTGTGCTGCCAGAGCAAACATGGTGGCTGTTTTTGTAGAGGACAATTACACTCTGTTAAAGACTACACTCCTGCTCAAACCCACAGCAGCACACACACTCACACACACACGCGTACCCGTGCATTTAGCTGCAGCCGACCGTGAACTCCCAGGCATCCACTTTCACCCAGCATGACTGGCGGTGGAGCGACCCCGCGCTCCGGACGCCAAACGGCACAATTATCTGCAATTTATGCTCAGACAAAACGGATCACTTCCTCACTAAATGAAATTCCCCATTAAGAAGAGCAACAAGGGGGGAGATAAGGTTAGTAATGCTTTCTGAGGAATGAGACCGGAGGGGGGGCACAGTGTGAACATGAAGCCCCCGGCCCTTATTCCCAGAAACAAGGGCCACCAGATGCATCAGGGGTCTACAGGAAGGTTTTCGACATCCTGTCGAGAGGAAAAGTAGAAGCTGCAGTCGATGGTGGAGACGATGGTGGAAGTGGTTTTGCAAGAAAAGTCTCTGCACCACCAGAAACATTAACCCTACTTCAGTGCTACTTTGTTGACTAATTATTTTTGTCATAGTTTTGGTCAACAATGAATTTATGAACTGATATATTCATGTAGAGCAGGTTCACTGTTTGTTGTCAGTTCTGGTATTGTAGCTGAGATGCTCTGCCAGGTAGCCTAAATAAAGGTGACTGCATTTCACACAAAAGTTCAATTTGTTTCTGTTCATTTATACATTCAGACTTTACTAGCATTCAATAAAGGGTTATTAGATGTTTGATTTTATCCAAGTGTAAAACATGACTTCAGAAATTCAAGGAAACATAAAAATGCCTTACCCTTTACACTTCATATTTTAGTCGACTAAATTTACAGCAGATTTCATCGACTAAAACTGGAGTAAAATTAAAACAATTCAGATGACTAAATTACGACTAAAACTAAAAGATATTTTAGGCAAAAGACTATAACTAAAAAAAAATTAAAAAATGCTGTCAAAATTAAAATTAAAACTATGATAAAAATGATTAGTCAATAAAATTAACACTGAGTGGTAGGATTTCTTGACCCTGTGGTTTAGTTTAGTTTAGTTTAGTTTATTTAGATCCTCTTTAGCTTTTGCATAGCAGCAGTTATTCTTCCTGTGGTCCACTCAATTTACACGTGACAATACATAAACAAAATAAATGGAAAGCATACAAACATATATGAATATGTTTTAAAAACACGTTTTATCTATGATAAAAGAGATAAAACATTAAGACGCTTGTGCTGCAGCTCCAGATGATTTTAGCCTGACTGGCTGTTTGTCTCTATATGCCAGCCCTGTGAGTGCAGGGGCGGCAGCTGTCCCCTGAGGGGAGAGCTAATGAATGGATGGATGACTGTAGCCGACATGATTGATGGATTATATCCACTGATAACAGGTACCTGATCAGGTCCTCACCTGCTCTCCTGCAGCAGGCCGAGCCGACACGTCAGCCTGAGACTTAACGACTTTCCTTTAATGAGTGATGAGAAATTAAAGCAGCAGTATAAACCCTCTGCTATGCTTGGATCAGACTGGATTTCCATTAGCTCCTCACTTCTCCATTAATCATGTTAATGAGCCAGTCGAAGTCCGTGTGGGGGGGTTATGAGGAAACAATAATGCATGTGTGTGTTATTGACTCGCTCTGTATCAGGTTGACTCTGATGCTTGTTTCGAAAGACCGAGACTCAGTTTATGTTGGACGTCCTCCTGCTCTCAGCGTCTTGTTAAAGTCTAATTTATGACAAATAAAACTCGAGTCATTTTTTACGAGGCGAGGCCAAGCTGCTGGAGCTTCCTGAACACTTGAATGGATTCAAAGACTGGTCTATCTTTCATCTGCTCTCCTCACCTGTCAGGACAGGTACGCTCTCAGCCTCCATGTACAGCATGATGATGTATGAAAATGTACACAGACGTGCAGAGAGATGCACGCCTAAGAGGAAAATTCCACCGCTGGGCCCTCTTCAAGTTTAAAGTGATCAATCTTCCTCTTATTGTTGGATGTGTTGTAATGAACTCCTAAGTGTTTCTTCTCCTTTTCCTCAAACTTCAGTTTCTCAGTGTTTCCATCACAGAGTTGTGGAGCAGTCCCACCATGTTGGACCCACTCAGAACCCTAATCTTCTTATTTATCCACCAGGGACTGAACTTGCTGCCTCACAGTTTTTGTATTGCCTCCAGTGAGGCGAGATGATATGGATGTGTGGCAACAAAACATTAAAAAATAGGGGCGGGAATGCTAAACTGTGGGCCAGAGTAGCCATTTCTTAACCTGATGCACCAGATGGGCTGTTTCACATATCCATGAGTCATATTTCACAACCATCTGGGAAACAGCAAGCCAGTGTTCATTTTGACAGCATTTTTTAATTTAGTTTTAGTTTAGTCTTTTGCCTAAAATATCTTTTAGTTTTAGTCATAGCTCAGTCATCTAAAGTGTTTTCATTTTAGTCTAGTTTTAGTTGATGAAGTTTCACAACATTTTAGTCGGTGAAATCTGCTGTAAATGTAGTCGACTAAAATATGAAGTGTAAAGGGTAAGGCATTTTTATGTTTCCTTGATTTTCTGAAGTCATGTTTTACACTTGGATAAAATCAAACATCTAATAACCCTTTATTGAATGCTAGTAAAGTCTGAATGTATAAATGAACAGAAACAAATTGAACTTTTGTGTGAAATGCAGTCACCTTTATTTAGGCTACCTGGCAGAGCATCTCAGTTACAATACCAGAACTGACAACAAACAGTGAACCTGCTCTACATGAATATATCAATTATGAGCTTCTATTGAAGGTTCAGAAAGAACCAACGTAAATCTCCCACCAAATAACCTGATTCAAAGATATCTGACCTGAAACCTGCAGAATGAAAGCAGGAACAAGGAGAGTTTCTCCACAGAGGAGACAAACTGAAGCTTTAACTCTGAGAGGAAGACTGGACGGACCAGCTGGACTGAGGTAAATACGGCTCAATATTTGTCATTTTCTGTCTGTTTTGGCTGAGGAACGCACGCAGCGATCCTCAGCCTCATTTTTTTAAAAAATAGGCAAGCTTCCTATTCTTGGGATTTTTGGTGTGGGGGATGTACCCGATGGCTCTGAAACCTCTGACCTGATAACATGCACAGCTGCTGTCATGCAGGTAAAACTCACCCAGTGGGCAATGGGTCGCAGGACCGAAAAAGCCTTTTTAGGAAGAGAAGAAGCATCCTCAAGGGTCTGAACCAGTCCAGTTGTTAGTTGGATCAGTGTTGGATAACCAAGGCCTGGATGACAGAGAACCTTCACAGATATGTGATCAGTTTTGGTCATGGAAAATAATTCATTTTGTTCAGGCCTCCCTTGCAAAAGAGATCTGTTGATCTCAATGGGACAAACCTGGTTAAATAAAGGGTTAATAAATAAAATAATTTGTTTATCTTTTCCCCAAAAATCTAATATCGACTGGCATATACCTGAAGTATATGCCAGTTTGCCATGGAAGGGGAGAACATGGCTGCATTCTGGCAAAGTTTGAATTACAGGTGTTTCCACTGTCAGGTAAGGAGTAAAGGTACCTAAATAATACTCTGAGTCATCCCCCTTTTTGGCATTCCTCTGAAGGGGTGCAAAGCGTAAATGTTGGAGCTTAAAGCCCTGCAGTCTGTTGACTGGTCACAAAATGGTCAATTCTCAAAAAACATACCTCACAGTGTTTAAATGAAAATGCTGATGTCCTCCATCATTGCTCTTTGTTTACAATCGTCACAGATTTTTGTAGCCGGCACCGCCCTCTCCTCCTGGCTCTCATTCCCGCCCTCAAGTGAAGGTACAGCTGGAGGTGGAAACACAAACAAGATCAGGTTTACCTGCTCCAAACCGTACCAAACTGTCCTGAACCAAACCAGAGCACTCACTGGAAAGAAGGCTGAAGAAAACTCCACACTGTAGACAGCTGACTGACTTGGGGAGTCAACCAGCAACCTTCTTGCTGTGAGGCAACAGCTCTATCTGCTTAAAGTCGTTCAGTAAAACACAGGTCGAGATGAAAGTAGATAAAACATTATCATGATGTGCTCAAATACAACTTCAGATAAAGAAATTTGATTTTCTACAAAATATTTTAGAATAATTAACGTTATTTTGAGCTTAAATGTGTTTGTTTAACCTGAAATACTGAATAAATAAATCTACAGATAATTAAAAAACAACAATACCGACACTCCTGATTAATATACAGCCTTGCCTATGATTCACTCTGACCTCCAAACTCACACAAGGTTGGATATTTGGTCTTTGACTCGACTGTATGGATGCACCCTTTTATATTCCAGCTATCAACAGCCATGAAATGCAAACACAACCTCCCTGCTCAGGTTAGCACATGAACACACACACACACACGTGGATCCAAGGTCAGCGTGTGCGAGCACATAAACGTCTGCCATGTGTCTGTAATGGCCGGTCTGTCGTCAGCTTTCATTAAGTGCTCGCTGGTTAGCGAGGTGAGAGCAGCAGAGCCGAGACGCCGAGCAGACGGATTCAGACCGGCCTGAACCTTCGGACAGAGCAGCAGAAAGTGGCTCGGAGGGGTCAGAGCCGGGCCTCGGCGTCCTGACAGGCTGATTCCAGCAGAGTCATCGTTTAGAGGAAAAACAGCAGGCTTCAGGGATTACAGAGGCGTGGATGAGATGTGCTGCTACAGCAATCAAAAGGAAACAAAACAGAAACAGAGAGAGGGGTCTGAAACCATGGGGGGTCAAGAGACTCTGTTTTATTGGTGCAGGGCTCTTAGTAAGGCTGCATGATATTAGGAGAATATAAACGCAGTTTGTTTCCTGCTTAATCATTTTGTTATAATTTTTTAACTCTCCGGGTAAAGGCTGGGTAGGACTGAACAATTTCAGGGAAAGATTTAATTAGATTTTTCTGGCAGATATTGCGATTTAAATTCAGTTCATGATTTTCTTCAAATCAAGCTTCAGTGCAAAATTCGCTATGTTTACAGTTTAGACAACAGTGAGGAAATCAATGGTCAAAAGCACATAACACATTATTAGTGTTTGACCTGCTTACCAGCACTTCCACGGTGGAGATGTGACGTTCGCAAAAAAGTCGACTCTTTTAAGTGAACAATGAGAGCCGATTCACAGTTGTGAGTAAGCCGTTCATTTGCGAGCCATTCTTAAATGCAAATTTCCTGCAATTGTGTAAAATAGTTTGTGTTAAACAGCTGACACAACAGATCCTGGGTCAGTCAGGAGCCCTGCAAAAAATAGCAGCTTTGGCGATCACATGATTGCGTTGTCTGAAATTGTGATTTTGATCCGAAAACGATAAAACTTTCAGCCCTAAGGCTGGGGTTCAACAATCTCAATTAGATCTTTTATCTCGTTTTCTGCGGCACATCTTTTTTATTATTTATGATTAAATAACAGCTCAGATAGAAAAGTCAACTGAAACTTTATTTTAACACATTAATTCTTCAAAATGTTACAACATTTAACTCTTGAAAAATGAAACTATTGCTTTTTAAAGTACCATGTGACGCAGTGATGATATGGTAATAGTACTGCTGATATATGACCGATATTCTGTCTGTAAATATCAGCAAAAATTTCAATATCTGCCAATTCTGATATCATACCAATAATATTGTGCATCCCTAGCATCAGCAGGTTGATGTAGGTGAACAGATATCAGCTCAGATGTTTGTTCTGTTGTTTCAGACTAATTTAATGCAGACATCTGGCACACCTAACTACTGATTAACAGAAGATTAATTTATTGGGCTGTAAAAATGAGCTGATCTCTGTTCTGTGATCAAACACGAGGGAAGTGACTGGCATTACGGGAGAAATAAGCCAAAGAGGAAACGGGGGAACATTTTAGAACCGCTGTTTCACTGCAGACATGATGTTTTTTCTATTACGTGCAAAGTGCTGATCAGTCTAAAAGGGATTGTTGTTTACAGAATGTGAGCTGAACATCTTTCAGTATCATGAAATCATGCTGTGTTGTTCTGGCAGAAGAAGCAGGGAGATGCAGACATGCTGCACTCAGCGTCCTCAGTGGACATCGGCCTCAAACAGAGCAGCACAGCCGTCTTCTCTAACAAAAATCACATTTCTTTATCTAAAATTAGAGTCTGTTCTCCAGCCTGAGAATATCAGTGAGGACGGTGCAGCACCAAAGCAGGACCCGGGACAGGAACCAGATCCTCGACAGCGACAGCGCAGACAGAAACATGAGGAGATGTTCATGTGCGGAGCAGGAACACTCCTGACAGTGTTTAGACAACTGTTTAAGTCTCTGTTTCCAGCTATAACTCACCCTGCCTCCCCCAGACTCACACCCTCCTCCAGAGACACCACGGAGGGATGTAAGAGAGCGACAACAGAGGAGACGCCGATTCTCCCATCTGTCACTAGATGGCGCCAAAATCTCCACATCTGTGAATAAAGAAAGTTCCCAATCAAGGTTCAGGCCTCAAAATCATACCAGTGTTTCCCTCATCGTGTTCATAACCTCACTGCAGACTCACTGTGCACATGCACGCACCGGCCACTACATTAGGTACACCTGTGCAACTGCTCATTAAAGCAAGATACTAATCAGCTGCGTGGCAGCAACTCAATGCATTTAGATGAAGACGACCTGCTGATGTTCAAACCGAGCATCAGAGTGGAGAAGAGCAGTGATTCAAGAGCCTTTGGATGTGGCATGGTCGTTGGTGCTTCAGAGACTACTGAGATGTTCACACTCCACCATAACAATGGCAGCCTTGCAGAGCAGACGGACCTGCCTGATTCACTGTATGAAATCCTGCATGTCCGTCTTGCTAACCTCCATTGTCCAACAATTTCACCGGCACATTTGAAAACACTGGCTGCATCTGAAGTGGTCTCCATGGATGCAGTAATATCTGCAGTTTTATCAGAAATGGACTCAATTTCTTCTGTAAAAGAGGAGCAAAGAACGTCACTTAAAGCTTTTCTTACAGGAAATCATATTTTTGCTCTTATCCCGACCACAGATCACCTCTGGAAACTGGCAGAGAAAGTGAAAATCCTCCATGGACAATGGTAGTCTGTGGTGGTCGTGGTTACTCAGTGATACCTGGTGATATCTGCTCTCCTCAGAAGTTTACCTGGAGACCTTGCTGGGGATTGTCGTTGACGAGGTTCATGTCACAAGTAAGTGGTAAATGATACGTCTGTGTGGTATAATTTAATGTAAGACAATAGTCTAAGGACTGAAAAGTAGTTCAAGCTAACGGCTAACAACAGGGTCTAGCTGCTACGTCATACTGTGGCCTGATATGATTGGTCTGTGATGAGTGTGACTGACAAAACGATCGTCCAATCACCAGCTGCAGTTGTTTTTGAAGGTTCTGCCTCTGAAAACATTTTCAAATGGCTCTTCTCCAGATGGACTAGTGAAATATTTCCGTTGCGGATATATGAAACCGTCTGTCTGGCGTGTCAGGTTATAAGAATGGTCCAAAAAGAGAAAATACCCAGTGAGCAGTAGTGAAAACACCTTGTTGATGTCAGAAGTCAGAGGAGAATGATCAGTTTGGTTGGAGATGATAGAAAGGCAACAGAAACTCAAATAATCTTAAAGCAGATGGGGTCCATGGGCTCCGTTCACACGACAACGAAAACAGCAGAAAACAGAGAGTTTTCATCACGTTTGTGTTTGTGTCCGTTTACAGGAGAGAGTGCCCCGAGTGCCTGAATCCGCAAACTTTTGACACTCGGGTCTAAAGTGACAAGTTTTGAAAAAGTTTTCATCTCTGTGTAAACAGGAATCAGTGTTGTGAGGACAAAACGGTGATGTGCGGCACATGCGCAGGATTCTTTCAGAAAAAGGTAACAAGGAACAACAACAACAACAACAACAACAACAACAACTATGGCCGACTACAGAGCAACATGTGAGCTGCTAACTGTGCTCGGTTTGTTATCGCTCCTCCAACAAAATGTGGATTTGCTGTGTCAATACTCTGAGCAGCAGAGACACATTTGTTATATTCTGAGTCCTCGAATATAACTGAAAAGTTTGTCTTCGCCAGAAAGTGTTAGTGCACAGATGCGTGTTGTAACACCGCTGTTTCACGACAAACCTACATCACCAACTACTGGCCTGGCATGCACGCTACAGCGTTTTCAGTCGTTCTCACAGATCCCTGTGAACACACATCCTTATCACACCGTCTCTGTGTGAACTTTTGGAAACGCAAAGGAAAAATCTTTCTGTTTCTGGTTGTGTAGACGGGGCCTGAGGTGAAGAGAGACAGGGCTGTGGCAGCCATAACGTGGTACAAATACCTGGTATGAAAGCCAGAGCGTGCACATCACATCACGCCCGTAGTGTATGCAGTCTCATCAACCAGATAACTCGCTGCTCCTTCAGTGGTGGACTTTGTGGAAACTCTGGCTGAGTGTCCTTCACCTCTCACCTCTGAGTTTAGACCTGCAGCTTCTTTCCTGCACGTCTTTCCTCACTCTCTCACCCTGCTTTAGAGTCTATACACTGTCTTTCTTTTGTGGAATAAAGACTAAAATGACAAAAAAAACTTTAAAAGTTGGTGCAAATAGCTTCATGGACATAGTTTGCTCCTCCCGTGTATGGAGGCTACCATCTTGCTGCTGGTGGCCCAGGTTAGACTCCAGTCTGTGGTCTCTGTCTGATGTAATTCCCCACTTTCTTGTCCCATTTTTTGACCCAGTCCACTGTCTCACCTTTATCAGAATAAAGGCACAAAAAGCCAAGGAAATAAATCTGAAAATATCTTAAATACCATCTTATATGGCTCGTATGAAAACTTGACTTAATACCCAACCCTAGCACATCTCCAGATTATCCAACACAAACAGAGAGGATTGTTCCCACAGTATAATACTGGTTTCAGATTATCAGTGGCTGAGCAGAGCTCTTTCTTTTTAATTAAACATAAATAATGGAGTCCAATCTTCACCAAAGATGACTGATCAGGTCTATCAGAGCCAAACAAACAGCAGATATCCATCTATCCTAACATGCCCCCTCATAACTGAACTTATAAATAGATTTACAGTCAATCCCTAAAAAAACAGCAAAAACAAGCCGAGAGTAAAGGCTCTCAGTTCCAGGAATAGTCTGAACTCTGGGTCTGGGGTTGGATTTGGTGATAAGCCGTCCATATGAGCCTCATTCTCCGTCTGCTGTGACCCGGCTTCACCAGAGCCACAATAACAAAGGCTGTGAGCAGAGGCCCCGGCTCCGTTTACTCAGTGCTGTAATGTTTGTGCTCTCATGGCCCTCGCAGCAGCCCGGCTCGGCCCTTATCGGGGGCCTCGGCCAGCCCGCCGCCCTGTGTGTTCTACCTCTGCAAACACGCCGCACAAAGGCGAGGGAGAGAGGAAAGAGGGCGAGGGGGTGAGAGGAGGCGTGAAAGACGGAGGAGCTGGTGCCTGGGGTCCTGGTTGGCTTCCATGGAGGAGAGGGTGGAGGGTCGGGGTGCATTCCTCTCTCCTCGTGCCCTCGAGGGTGTCGGCTTTGGCTGCACGGCGCAGAGTGAAGGCAGGAGTAAGCCCCTGCAGACACGCAGGCCTCGGCTGGTTAGAGTTCTGCTGGACCAACAAAGAGGGGAGGGGCTCGGAGTCCAAACTTTAAGTTTACAGAAGAAGACGGCCTCTGTGCACGTCTTTTTTATACTCAAGTGTCCTCAGACAGGAGGTGTTCCTGAGGAGATGGTCTCAGATCTTACCAAACTCAGATTAAATATGGGAATAACCCAGCAGAGCCTGCACAGGCTTCATCTTTTAAGATCCAACACTGTCAAACTGATATGGACATAAAATATGCATGTTTAATTAATGTCCTTTTTTTAAATACCAGTTTGAGGACATTTATGCAGCGATGCAGCTATGAGATGGCGCTACTAGTGGCAGGGAGCTGCATTACAGTTTAGACGGATGATCTGATGGAAATGTAGGCCTGTGTTGCAAGAAAAAATAATTATATTATTATCTATATTATCAAAAAAGCTGTTGTAAGAGTTACAATTCAGGCTGCTACACAGTCTTCAGATCTCTTCACAACTTAGACAAAGGATGGACCCTGAAAAGTCTGCTTTGTGTATCAAACGTCGAAGGGATGTTGGCAGTTTTATACTTACGATGTGGTCATGCATTCATATTCAAGTTTTCTAGATCAAAATTATTGCAAAGCAAAGTAAGAATGTAAAGATGAATCCAATATGCCTTCTCTTAGGATTGCCTCATCCTCAAATTAATGACACCAACAATCAAAAATTGCTTAGTGTGTGAAATAAAAGTGTACTATTGAAATGGATTTTACATAAACCACCAACTGTTTCTGACTGGCACAAGCTCATACTTGATTTGCTACCTATAGAATATTTGACATACTGTAATTTCTCATTTATAACACGCATTTTTTTGCTCTTTAATAAGCTCTAATTTTCGGGTGTGTGTTATACACAAGCACAAGCAAAATATGTAAAATATTTCATCTCCAAAATCACGATTACAACACATCTGACACAAAACACTGAAATATTCTCTCCCTCTGCAAAACATTACTGCCAAACTTTTGTAATTCTTATTAAACTGACTGTTAAACTGTTCTAAACCAATATTTTGGGTCTTCATTAGTTTACTTTTCTTTAATGATCGTGTAATTCTCAAGCATTACCACTCACGTGTAAACACACTGGGCGCTGCCATCTTGTGAGCAAGCATGTTAACAGCTGCTCTCTGATTGGCTGGTACACTACGACTGAGCATGCACGAGGATGAAGCACAAGGTATTTCTGCATCTGGTTGAGAGACAAAATCGTGTATGTTATTTGTTGTGAAAATACTGATATTTCATTGATTAAAACTTTGAATAAAGGTCATTTTTGAGTTGTCTGAGAGAAAAAGGTTTGGGTAAAATGTGAGTGTGTGTTATATTTAAATACAGCGTTTTTCTTGGAAAAAATGGGGTATGTGTTAAAAATGAGGGCGTA
The DNA here is from genome assembly GCA_037902135.1 of Cetoscarus ocellatus. NCBI lineage: Eukaryota > Metazoa > Chordata > Actinopteri > Labriformes > Labridae > Cetoscarus > Cetoscarus ocellatus. The sequence goes on from JBAMNC010001863.1 coordinate 100,292, forward strand.
TTATATACGGTATTGGTCCAGAGGGACAATTGGACAATTCTATTGTATATGGACTCAATTTCTTGATTATGTGGGGCCGAGAATGTGTAGTATATTCTGGAGGACTCTTCCCAAACCAAGAGAAGATGGCTAGTGGACAAGGGGAGGCTCTGTTGTCTGTATTGCTTCAATCACCGTATGTGTTTCAACAACAGTTTGAGACCCTACTTTGTCATGCAGGACTAAGCTCTGTGATTAAGGTGGAAATTGTGTTTTATTTCTTTTGGGGTTTGGGTGTTAATGTAAAATTTATGCACTGTTTGACTAAGACGTGGCGCCTAATTGTCAATACAAATATTTTCTGAAGAAAAAAAAAGCTGTTAGAATATTTTAATCTACATGATCTAAAAAAATGTACAGTTCTTCAACAGTTTTCTGTGTATAATTTAAAACTTAACCAAATCTCCCCCATGCTAACAGGCTATCTTTAGCCTTGCACAAATCATGATGCTGGCCTCTTGTCATGTGGTCTTTTTCTTACTGCCACCTACTGGGCTGGTGGTGTAGTACACTTACTCTCTTTTGCTTCTAAACAAATTTCAGCCTGATTCGCATGATTGTTCAAAGACTTTCAACAACAGGTCACTGGAACCGTTAAGTTCCTTGAAGGAAAGTTCCTGGTACTTGAGGTCAGAATGCTCCTGAAGGATCTGCAGAACCAGAACATGTGGAGCAGCAGAACAACATTGTTGTAAGACAATAAGCAAACAAGAGGAAAAGGTTTATAGGAAACACATCCTGCTGTGAACCGAGCTGAACTCCTCTCTGTTGTTTGGTGAGTCACAGCGCTCGACCAGCCAACTGAAAAAAGGGACTGTTGCATATTTTCCAACTTTGTTTCAGCTTTCTGGGATTTTCTCACTGCCTTGCACGCAGGCGGGCAGCACTCTGGCATGGCAACTTTCATTTCCAGCTCTGTCCTTTCTCAAATGCCACGGAGAATCGAGCTCGGTGTCGCTCTGCGGCCGGGTCGGTCCGATTGGAAATATCAGCTTCGCAGACGCCTTCCAACTGCAGCTCACAGAAAAATACGTGGTTTTGGAGAGAAGGAAGCTTTAGAGAACTGATGCCACTGTGAGAAAACAAACTTCCAGATCCTAAATAAATCTAGATATCCTCTGCAGGGCGAACGTGATTCATGCAGAGATCTCCAAGAATCCACCAAAAACCTGCTCCAGTTTAACAGAAACCATCTCGCAGTGTGACCGGGGGAGGCAGCCACCCGCCAACCCACCAACCCGCAGCCCTCCGACTGGTTTCCCTAAAAAACCAGCAGTAAAATCAGAAGCAGGCCTGCAGACTGTTCTGCCCATAAAGAGGACAGACGGAGACGGAGCATCCAAAAAGTCCCCGGAAAGAGGAATGTTAAGCACATCTCTAAGCAGATTAGGCTCTCCTCGATGTGCCAAAGGAGCCGAGCGGATCAAAGTCTCCTCGGGCGCCCTCGTCATTAGGCGAGGCTTACCCCCCCCGCCCCAAACACTTTCACCCTCTGATACTGACCCCCCTCATTATCCAGCACCCCCATCACTTCTGCTGGATTCTGAGGCAGAACGAGGGGCTCAGGATGTGATCCCCCTCTTTAACCCACACTTCCTGTCCATTGAAGAGTCACAATCTCACGGTCACACATAAACTGATACTCTCATTTACCGACTTTTTGTGCTGCGTTTGGATCTTCAGCCGTGTTCGCTCTCCCTTCAGTCTCAGAAACCTGAGGACACTGCTGAGCATGTAAATCAGATTTATTCTTCATCTATCTGCCTTTGTTTGGACTTCCTTCTTGAATGATCGTCTTGGTTTCCTTCACATATGTCTGATTCAGGTGTTTATCCATTTCTGTTGTTTTATTTCTAACAAACAAAACCATAAAACTTGACACAAGAGGAATCAGACCAAACATCCCAGTGTGATGGAAATATCTGTGCGTGCTGGAGTAAACAGAAAAACAAGCTCCAAAAGGGAAACCAGCAGAGGGACTGTTTGTTTTAATATTCCTGCTTATGCTCCTTCTTATTCCTCTTCCTGTGTTTACCAGAGTAAATGTGAGTTTGTTAACATTCCTGCGTTGGTCCTTCTCCGTCTGGAAGCCATTACACTCAGAGATGGTCTTTGCCAAGAACGTTATAGACGTATTTATACAGTTACGGCTCCTAATCCAAACACAGAGGGATCCATGTGAGCCAAACATTTACAGTATTTATCGTTGGTGAAATAAAAATACTGCTTCAGAGGCCAAGCGGGGAGAAACGAGCTCTCATTAGTATTCAGAGCAGAAACAGGACGGAAGAGAGATCATTGGGCTCACAGTTGGTGCTCCATTAATAATTAAACATCATAAAACTGAGAGCTGGGAAATAAATCCAGTGTATGAGAAATGTGGAAATATTTTCAAATGATGGTTTAAATGTTTCCTGACTTTATCTTAACATTGAGTCAATATGAAGAACTTGGGTCAAAGGTTAAGGTCATGAGAAGGGCTGAAAGATTTATTGTTTATTGGATCAAAATTGCAATTTTAGACAATGCAATCATGTGATCCCCAAAGCTGCAGATTTTTGCAGCACTCCTGACTGACCCAGGATCTGTTGTGTCAACTATTTTACACGTTTGCAGCAGTTTACAGAAGTGCTGGTCAGCAGGTCAACAACACAAAGCCTCTGTTTAGGAGTAGAAGTTGAAGTATCCCTTAAATAATGAAAACAGATTATTTATCATCAATATTAGATCATGAATAATGTGTTATGTGCTTTTGATCACTGATTTCCTTACTGTTGTCTGTACTGTAAACACAGTGAATATTGAAGCTTGATTTGAAGAAAATTGTGAATCAAATTGAAATCACAATATCTGCCAGAAAAATCACAGTTAGATCTGAAGAAGCTTCTTGGATTAGAAGTGAAACGTCTTCCCAACAAACTCTACACAGCCCAGTTGCCTTGTTTGAATCTTCAAGATTTTCCTAAATTGGTTCAGCCCTAGTCAGCAGGCCTCATGACTCATCATTCATTAGATGCAAACTCAATGTCGTGAACATAAAATTGCAACAATGCTTTGAGGCAAACTCAACACAGTTTGCAGAGTTAGTGAAAACATAGAAGAGCAGCAGCTGCACCTCTACCTGCAGGACAGATTTACTGAAGTAAAGCGATCTTAATCCCACAAAACAAGAGGACCCCAACCGCCCGAGCATGGCCCGGTACCAGACTGCAGATCAACAAAAATGTATTTACTCAATATCCACTTTTTTAGCAGCTCAGACTGAAGCAATGTTTTATTTTGAAAAGATGACCTGATCCTCTCATATCCATCTGTGTAGCTTTGCTGTGCAGACTTCACACTCAGACTCTCTGTCTCTGTCTCTACTGAGATGAATGAAAAAGTAAGACCTGAGATAAACTCACTGTAAACCTTGTGCTTATGTACTCTTCAACCTGTGCTCTGGACGTAGCTGTAATTATAATTATTTAGTCACCGTGTCAGCAAGTGACTTTCTGACGTCATTGTTAAAGGGATACAACACCTCTTTTTTTGTCTTTTCCTGTCTGTCCTCACTCCAGAGTCCATGACAAGCAGATAGACTCCATTCTTTTGACTGTGCTGCAGTAACAAGGAAGAGACGGGCAGAACTCGCACACCACAACTAGCTTCGCTCAAACACTGGGAGTCAATGGGTAGTGTTAGCCTGCCTCTGCCTACAGTCATCAGATAAACTCTTCAGAAACTCTACACGGTCCTGTGTGCTTGTTGTGACTCGTTTATTTTACTGCGTTGTGTTATGTTATCTTCTCCTATCATGGCGTTATCTTCTTCTACTCCTGAACAGAGGCTTTGTTTTGTTGGCCTACTTCTGCAGTGGTTTATGGCTCTTTTAAGTGAACAATGAAAACCGATTTGCAGTTTGCAGTCGTGAACCATTCTTCAATGCAAACTGCCTTCAAAGGTAAAAAAAAAAAAAAAAAAAAAAAAAAAGCTGCAGCTTTTGAATGCATTATGCCAAAAACAACTGAATAAATACAGATATATGATTTTCGTCCCATATTTCCAGCCCTAGGGCACATCTATCAAACTGTCCTCATGTTCCTGCGGTCACTAAAGTGGAGGACGATGTGAAGGACGACGTGAAGGACGGCAAGAGCGTCTTTGTTCTGGACACATTCCTTCAAACTGCAGATTATCAGACACGGGAGCAGCCTGGAGTTGGTCCTCAGGTATAAAAGCATGATGTGTGTGGAGCAATCGGAGCGTTCAGTGTTTGTTCAGGGTGTGTGAGGCCGCCGAGGCAGAACGAGAGGGAGAGTGAGGGATTCTGGGAAATCACCTCGGTGACACGGGGCTGCACACCTGTTCTCTGTTTGGTCAACAGAACAATCTTACACCACACAATGCTATCACTGACGATCTGGAGGGCCATCCAGCTCTTATCTCTTATTGGCTCTGATTGCAGCCATTCAGGCCAATTAGGAGCTCTGCCTCCTGCTCCAGTTCCTGCCCGCCGGCCGAGCCGAGCGCCAAACGGCTGCTGCAGATCCTGGACCAGGCCGAGGCCGCCGCGAGGTCCAGAGGGAATCATAAAGAGTCATGTAAACATTACAGAACGTGTTTGTGGAGAGGGAGCAGAAGGTGGAGGAGGCCACTGTGACACCGAGCCTCAGATTCAGTTCAAGTGTTTTTACTAAACAAAGCTGCAGTGGCGGCGGCGGCGGCGGCGGCAGCTTGGTACTCTGTAAGAGTCTTCAGTGAACGTCTAAATCAGGGCTCCCCAACCTGAGAGTGACCCAGAGGATGAGGACCACATAGACGGCTATGTGTTTGATTTAATGATTCTGAGCAATTAAAGTTTTTACAGTTAACCGTAGAATAATCAATATTGTGCATTTAACAGGCCACATGTGACACTGTATGTTTACTTTTATTCTTCAGGATTCTTCACAAGAAGAAGATACAGACAGTAAGGATCTTTTTGCTCCATTTCCAACTTCTGTTGGGGAGAGTTTGTTCTACAAAGCGGCTCCCGTTTTGTACTTTACACCAGAGCATGAGCGCCCGCCTTCTACATTAACTGATTGGCCTGTAATGAATGTGATTGACAGATCTGAAAGGCTCCGCCCTCCCCAAACACTGACCAAGATGGACTGGTGACATATACAGACTGGTCTGTGTTGCGTCAGGTAAAGAGGAGCATGATCATGAAATAAAAATCAATAACTAATAGTTACTTGAATTGTAGTTTATTTAATTCTTTTTTCATCTGAACAGAGTCTTCTTGCACAGCATTGCGATTATGGACACATTTCTGAACCTTTTCTCTCCACTTATGATCATTCTGCACTATTTTGAACTTTTAATTAAGCTCTATCCCTTTTGTTTGTTGGGCACTTAAAACAAGTTGTCATGTATTTTTGTCCTTAATATTTCTGTTAATTGGTGACCCCAACTTACCCTTGGTTATAAGTGTGATCCTGATTTGTTGTCTGTCTCTCTCTGTGGCCCTGAGATTGGCTGGCGACTAGTCCAAAGTGCACCCTGCCTCCTGCCCAATGTCAGCTGGGATGGGCTCCTGCCCCTGTGACCCTAGAGGGGATAGGCAGGTTAGCTAACAGATGGATGGATGTTTCTGAAATGTCCTTCAATAAAATAAATACCAAGAACAGCACAGTGTGTAACGTCATCTGTAGCTGCAGGACGATCAGGTGTGTAGTGACCACGCTGACGTGGAAATCCTCAGAAATCAGTCACTGCAGGCCTGGACTGATCAGAAAAGCTAAGACCAGCATGTGAATATGATCTTACCAACTCAAGCTAAAGCGAAGAAGAGTTTAAGCTCTGTGTAGTTAGGGATGTGGCTGATATAACGACACCTCCTCTGCTCCACCTCTCTGTCTGATCACAGGTCGACCTAAAGACAGCTCCAGGTCCACAGCACTGCCCCCCCGCTCACACCGCCGCTCCTCCTGAACCCAACAGGACGATTTAAACACACCTCCAAAAACACTCGCTATTTCTCCTGGACCAACTCACTGATCGTACGTCACCGGCCTGGCCACGTCCGACCATCGTCATGGAGACGATTCACAGCCCAGCCATTAACACGGCGAAGGGCTGGAAATCTTGACACACACCTGGCAACGTGCACACACACACACACACACACACACACACAAATACACACACACACACACACGGCGACTAACGCCTGAACCTGATGCAGAAAATAGAAGCTGGTCACGCTCCAGAGACGAGGCAGCCAACAGTCTGCCCCTCAGGAGGGAGTGCAGTACGGTGAGCGTGCATCAGTCCAAACGGCTCAGGAAGCCCGTTAATGATTCTTCGAACAGATCCGGCTCCATTAAGGTCCTTTTTCCACAGTTTAGAGCTAAAATACCTGAAGCTGCTGAGAAGTCCCATCAGGCCTGTTCCTGACCTTATATCCTACCCTGAAGATGACTGATTTAATGTTCTTACATAATAAAAATGTAACAATTCAACGAAAATAATAAATATAATGCATTCGATAAGCTACATATGACACTTTATGTTTACTTATTTACTTTTAATTATTCCTAACAGGAATATAACGGTTACCAATAAAATGATAAGCTGCAGTAAATTTTTCTGACAGTTAGGATAACCATTTCCTACTTTAACTACTGTTAAATCTGTGTTTGACTACCTCACTCTGTCAGTAACTCACGGTGATGCGGCTCATTGCCTGGAAAGCCAGAACTATGTGTCTGCTCCTCTGCAAAGCAGCAGCGCAGTTTTAAGTTTGTTGACTAAATATTTTCTTCATATTTCATCAACATCCCAGTTTTCCTTAATGAAAACTAGACAGTAACTAATAAAAAAAAAGTGCACATGGACAAAAACTCAAACTAAATTCACTGACATTTTCATCAACAAATAAAAACTAGACTAAAATGTTTGACAGAGACTTAATCCAATCAGACCTAATGTGGTCATGTAGAAAGTAGGGACAAGTTAGGAATATATCCAATCACAGCTGCCTTAGCTTGGTGGTGGTGGGATAAGTTGTGGAGCGATCCAATCAGAGCTCCTCTCTTTATGAATTGATATATTCATGTAGAGCAGGTTCACTGTTTGTTGTCAGTTCTGGTATTGTAACTGAGATGCTCTGCCAGGTAGCCTAAATAAAGGTGACTGCATTTCACACAAAAGTTCAATTTGTTTCTGTTCATTTATACATTCAGACTTTACTAGCATTCAGTAAAGGGTTATTAGATGTTTCATTTATCCAAATTTTTATTTTTTATTTTTAGTCGACTAAATTTACAGCAGATTTCATCGACTAAAACTAGACTAAAATGAAAACAAGTTAGATGACTAAATTGTGACTAAAACTAAAGATATTTTAGGCTAAAGAGTATAACTAAAACTGAATTAAAAAGTGCTGTCAGAATGAACCCTGCAGCAGTGCTGTGAGGAGGTGAAGCTCAGAGTCAGAGGTCAGAGGTCAGTGGTTATCTGGTATCAAAATGCAGAGACATCAATAAAACAAGGACCTACAGGCTGACACCTTTAACAATCAGAGAGTCTAAAATAACCATAAATGTGTGTGAAAGCCTCAGAGACAGACTGGGACGTCCCAGCACATGAATCAGCGTGGTGTTCCTGCAGAGACGAAGAGGACGGGCTGCTCAGCCTCACCTCTGACAGCCCCGAGAGCTCACAGAGAGTTCTGGAAAGACGAGAGGCTAAGCAGAGACGGAGAGGACACTGGGTATGAGGAGGGGATTGGGGGACAGGAGACAGAGGTCCATCTTTGTCCTAATGAAGACAGACTGTGTGTGAAAGGATGACGTCTGCGGGACACAGAGTGAGACTGACGATGTGCTGAAGCAGGAGGAGGTGTGATAACTACAGGAAAATAAGTCCTGATGCTCCTTCAGATCCACGTTCACCAGATGAGTCAGCATTAATGTCCTTTTTCAGACCGTATGAGCCAAAACAACGTCGATTATATTTGATTTATGTGTCAGCAAATACCCTGCTATTATCTCACTCAGGTGCTGAATTCAGACAGAGCAGATAAAATAATATTTTTAGACAGTGAACATGAAGAATCTTTATTTTGGAGGATGATTCTGTTTCAGTTAAAGACGGTCATGGCTGTGGAAGTTAATCCGGAGCCCTGGAGATAATTAACAAGTCATTCAATACGGAGACTGACGAGTTTGTTGGAGTGTTGTGTGTCACATAATCATCGCTGTGGTGAATTTCAGCTCACCACAGAGAGAGGAAAAGCTATTTTCCAGTCAGAGCCTAATCTCTGTCCAGGAGAGACTTTGCCAAAAACAGAAGTGGAGCCGACAGGAAAACAGAGATCAGAACCTGGACTGTGCAGAAATTAAAACACCGTTAACATAATGTGTAAAAAGACAGATCCTGCAGCAACTAACAGGACAACACCCTCTCTGAGAAAACCGTCCCCGTTTACATTATTACCTTCATTTAGAAGCTTGGGATTGAAATAAAAGCTTAATCAGTGAGTTTTGGTAGTTTTATTGGGGAGAACCCACACATGCACAGGGAGAACATGCAAACTCCACACAGAAAGGCCCTGACCGACCCGGGGATCGAACCCTCATGCTGTGAGGCACGTGCACTACCTGCTGCGCCACCATGCTGCCTAATTCTTCTGCTCATTTACTTATCTAATATTTCATTTTCTCCTCATTTAATTAATTAATTAATTAATTAATTAATTAATTAATAAGATATTTCTTAATTTTCTGAATGTTTATTTTGTTTATTTTTTTAATTGTTAACCTATCAATTTACTTCCTGATTATTTATTTACTTGCTTGTTTATTTATTTTATATTTGTTTATGTTTCTTACTTATTTATTTGCATGTTTGTTTGTTTTTGTTTGTGTACTTAATTTACTTAGCAGTAATATTTTCCTTTATTTCTCTGTTTACCTATTTATTCATTTTCTGATTTTTTTTTTACCTACTCATTTATTTTCTGTTTTTGTTTCTTATTTGTTTATTTATCTGTTTGTTTACCAATTCATGTTTTCTTTTTATTTTTCTTAGTTGTTTATTCTTTTGCTTGTTGACCTTTTAATTGACTTTCTGTTTATATATTTATTATTTATCAATTTATTTTTTACAAATTCATTTATTTTCTGTTTTCCTATGTTACTTATTTATTTGTTTGTATGTTTACCTATTTTTGTTGATTTTATGTTATTTTATTTATTTATTTACCTTTTTAAAGTCAAAATGCTGCTGATATATTGTGTAAAAAACAGATTCTGCAGCAACGAAGAGTAAAAATGTGCTGCATTTCCCCTCTCTTATCCCTTTTCCTTTGGTTTATTCCCTGAGTTCTCTGGATGATGGTAAAAGGTTCATGATGAAGTTCTGAAGGTTTGTTTTCTGCAGTGACTCTGACCCGACAGGACGTCCCGGCTGACGGGCTGAAACTCTCTGAACCAACGAGACGCTGTGGTCTGCATTCCTGGACCTCCTGACAGGGGGCTGCGTCTGAAAGTCTTCATGGGGCCACAGGGGGCCTCTCCCCTCCGTCCTGTGGTCCGGGGCTGGGGGCTCATAACTGTGATTATAATAACCATCACGTCCGTGACAGGATCGGTCAGGCCGATTCTGGTTTGAGCTTCTCTGAGCTTCAGACTGAGGCTGACACCAGCAGACGAGCTGCACTAATCAAAAACATGTGCACGAGGAGAAGCTGCTGCAGAAACAATACAACCACGGGAACATGCATGTGGAAAAGAACACGCAACAAAATCTGAACACGTGTGCAGAGGTGAAAGCTGCTGTGTGTGCAGCAATAGGGACGGGAAATAATGACTTCAACGATTCTGCTTATTGATCTGATTCTTTATCGATTCTGGTTCATTTTTGTGTGGAAAGAGTTTTCCTGCACAGCACTTTTGAGTGATTGATTTTTAGAGGTCAAGATGGGGATTGTAATTAAAGGAGAATTTTTGATTTTAAAAGTCTTAGGTGAGGTGTTCAACTATGAAATGGTTTACAGCAGGATCTAAAGCAATGCTCAAACCTGATGACATTTAAAATAATGTATAAAAATATAATTTCCAGTAGATATATGGATAAAACAGGAGGTAACCGATGTACTGAAGGATGAATACTTTGTGTTGTTTGTTATTGTTTTTGTTAGATCACTAAGTTATTGTGTAGAAACTGTTTTTCTTTTGTAAAATATGGAAACATTTGTGTTGAATTAAATGATGGAAGGGGTGGGACTTGATAAGTTTTACTTCCTCCTACTTCTTTACAAATATATTGTATGTACTGACTACACTACACTACTTTCCTCATGTTTTTAAGTGAGGAAAGTAAAATACACCAGCTGTTCCAGAAGTGAACACCTCACACTGAAACACGTCTCTGCTTTAGATTTCTTCTCGTCTTTTGTTCTTTTGTTCATTTCGACTCTTTTTGATTTCCAGCAGCCTCTGAGTACTGAGGAAAATTCAGTTATTTTGGGCTTTATATATTATCTGTGCTATTTTAACGTAAAACTTAAGGATATTTAAATTAATAAACAAAGTGTTGGTTGGTTCTCTGAAGCTCCTGATATTCACAGATAAATGCTTCGACAGGTTGATCGTGTTTCCACGCCCTGAAAAATGACCCTTTCTGTCGTGACTTTTGACTTTCTGCTGATTGAGATGAGAGAGTGGCGTCTTCGATTTGAAGTCACGCAGGACAAAGTGGAAGAAACTGATAAGTAGATAAATGGATGACATCGATTATTTGAGAGAGTTGTTATTGATTCTTAACTGGAATGGGCTTTTGATTCCCACCCTCATGCATTAACGAACAAAACTAAGTTTCTTTTATCTCTTTTACCTGATGATTTATTGGCTTGAGGGGCAGAAACTATTATGTATAAAACATCTTTGTTGACTTACTCTAATTGTAAGTTGTTGCAATGTTTGAAAATATAAATACTGAAAATGTACAGTTTAATTATGGTGGGCCCTGTCAGGTTTTGCATGAACACATGATTCGGCTTGTATTTGTTTTTCTGAATGAGATTAATCAAGTGTAACATGTTATAATCTGTAAAAATAGCTCTGGTTTCAGTGTCCTATAATGTTTAATGACAAATTTAATGCACTTTAACTGTAAGAAGGAAATTCTGTTTGGTTTGGGAATATATTTCTATAACATAAAGGCAAAACTTGTTCCATGGAATTTTTGTGTCATTTGGAGATTTTTTCTTTGAGAGGGAAAAAAAATCGAGTAAATCGAATTTTGCAGAGAAAAAAGGTGATTTTTATTTTTAGGCCATATTGTCCCACCCTAGAAAAAAAACTATTTATATATTCAAACATAACTAAAGTAATACTTTGGACATAAACAGCCACAAAATCGAATGATCCATTGATAATAAATGATCGTTAAAGTATTTTTGACTGAGATATTTGGACATTATGACGGAGAGACAAACAAAGAGGCATTTGCGACAGCCACGGGCGCGTACGGCAAAAGTCACCAGTTAGCACGGTCACCTGTTTCACCTGAACATCAGCGCTAATGATGAACATCAACAAACAGCAAATAAGTAACATAAAACAGTCAGGTCTAATTTACCACAGGACAGAATAAAGCACTTAAACATCAGCGCTGATTTTAACGGTGTCTGTACCAGATGTGCTCGCAGCCACGCGCCTGCCGATGACGTCACACTACGGCAACTCCCCTCGGACAAACTACATTGCGCCCCTCAGATGTGCTCGGTTAAAAGCCCCTCGCGGTTTTCTTTATTTCCGTTTGTTCATTCAATTCACCTCAAACCTTTGTCTCCATATAGCACAGAATTACAACTGACTGTACTGTAACTTTGATTCTGAATGTAAAAGAGAAAAAGGTGTTCTCAGGATCTCGATTTATCAACAGATATTTTGGCTTTTATTTCACATTTCCTTTGGCAACCGAAACTTCTTTTCCCCATACCACTAAAGCTCTCCTGAATGAGACGATGTATTGATTATTTTCCATTTTATTGTTTATGGCGTGCATCGAGCACAATTATTTGTTCGACCAATAATTAATTATACTTCAGTACGTCAAAAAACACATCATCTTATTGATAACGATAGTAACACATACGTAATGATAGATTTCCTGATAGAAGTCGTCCACTCTGCAAACTTTCAGCCAATTGCATAGCGTGACGTCACCTCATCCGGACCAACCACAATCTTCTACGTCATCCTGCCAACCGGATGACCCACAAGAGAGTTCAAAGGTCATCACCTGTCTGATCATGACATCATAAATCTGATAAAATAATATTAAAGTTGACCTTTTTTAAACCATGCTGTTTGATGAAATGTTTCTTTATTTATTGTTATTTTATTGTTTCACAGGTGTTTTATCTTGTTTTATATTTTAATTTGTCTCCTTAGGCTGTTGCCTGTTTGACTGTTTTAAAGAAAGAAAACTTTTGTCCCTCATTTATTGAGAAGCAGCAGCTTCTGTGGTTCAAACCAACCTTTACTCATGTACTCTTTTTTACAAATTATTTCATGTTTTTGTTTATTAACCTTTCACTTATTTTCTGTTTTAGGTTTCATTGGTGTATTAATGTATTCACTTACCTATCCAGTCATTTTTTGTTAATTTATTGAAATACCCACACATTTATACTGTTTTTTTGTTTGTTTATTAAGTTATTAACCAAATATTTCATTTTCCATTTATTTAGTTAACTATGTATTTGATATATATATGTTTTTTATTTTCAGTTTGTTTATTTTATTTTTCATTTATTATTTTACCACCTGATATTTCTTTTTCTGTTTATTGGTTTATTTAAGTTATTTCTTAATTTGCTCTATTTTTCTTTTATTTATTGATTTCTTTTTAATCTATTCATTTATTTTCTGATTTTTTATTTATTTGCTTGTTCATTATTTTCTTTGTTTATTTTTCTTTTTTATTTGTAGTTTGTTTGTTCACCTAATTCATTAATTTTTTGTTTGCTTATTTAATTGATCTTTTTATCTATTATTCATTTTTTCATATATTTTTTTGTTTATCTATTTACTTATTGTTAATTTGCCAGTTTATTTATTTAATTTCTTTTTATTTATTTTCTGGCTCTTCATGTTTCTTACTTATTGGTTTATTTACCTATTTATTTATTTTCTGATTTTTTGGGGGGGGATTGTTTCTGGTTTTACTTATTCATTAGTTTGCTTGTTATTCTATTACTTTTTTTTTTTTTTACATTTGTTTGTTTCTGACTGAGTTGTTTGTTTGTTTGTTTGTTTGTTTAAATATTTTTTCTTTTATTTTCTGTCATTTGTCATTTATCTTTTTACTTATTTAGTTATTTATTAGTGGTTGACCTGGTCAGCAGCTTTGGGCCCAGTTTTGTGTGGATTTCAGTTTCCTGTTCTGAGCTGACAGGAGTGGCACAGGCGTGGTCTCCTGCTGCTGTGGCTCAGCTCCGGTGTCCCTCGACGGCTCCTGCAGACTCTGCTCTTCCTCTCGCTGATTTAGTTTCACACTTGTCCTTATTCACAGCAGCCGTGAGCCCTAAAGCGATATTTCACCTGTTCACAGTTTGACTGAGAGCCCAGCAGACTCCACCGCGCTCCACCGCGCTCATTCATCAGCTGAGGGGAAGTTCAGGAGGCCGAGGGCCTGAGACCTGCTGGAGAAACAGAGCTGTTATGAAAGCAAACAGCCTGAGAGCGTTTATCTCTGAGGATTAATGAAGGAGAGGTTCACTGTGACAAACACACAGGGTGATAAATATGTCTTCTCTGATACGTCTAACCTTCAAATACTCACTTTATGTTATTTTTATGGTCCACTGTGGCCAAAATCTTCAGCGTTATGTTGAAGCAAATTCTGCTGCAAGAGGAGATGTAAAAGGATTGTCATAAAAATGCATTCACAACATTTCTGCACCAAACACTGCCGATATATTTGGGCCATTTTGACAATTTGTGTGATTTTAAATGCATAAAAAATTATTTGAAGCATGAAACTCTCTCTGATCTGTGTTTTAAGTTGAGTCCCTGTCCTTCACACGTGTCTTCCTCTGTCTCTCATGGATCCACCTGCTGCTCTGAAAAGTGAACTGACCTGCACGTGCTATACTGGCTCATCGAACCTTCATCACTCACAAAATTGTTCAAGGTTCAAGGTTCAAGGTTTCTTTATCAGTCTCAGATGGTGAATTGTTTTAAAGATCGGGGAACTCGGCAATCCCAACATTAAAAACAACCACTCAACAGACATGCAATGACAAACAAATCACACAGTAAGAAAACAGTCAAATCATCTAAAAATATTTAAATAAACAAAATTAAATAATAATAAAATTGTGGAAAATAAATCAAAACAAATCAGGGAATATTACTGTTTAAGATTTTCTAAATATTTGACTCAATAAAAGTATGAGAGGGGTGGGCAACTCTGATCACCAAGAGGGCCACATCATTTTTTTTCAGTGTCTGAGGGCTACACTGTTACATACTGTTGGGCCCCCGCAATGAGGAAAATAATATATAATTGAATAAAAAATAGCAAATAAAAAGCTTCAAAAGAGGACTATACTAACATGAACATAGTTTTATTCAAACATAAAAATTCACAATTTAGTGAACATGTCACAAAACTAAAGCCAATGTAAGTTTCTTTTTAATGCAATAAAAAAAAATTTAAATTACAAATATATTACCTTTACCATTGTTTCCAATTATATTTTTTAATAATATTATATCTTATGAAAGGTATTTAGAGATACAATCATAGCAAAGATGGTTCTTTAATAACTTCTTAAAAAAAAAAAAAAAAAAAAAAAAAGCATGTACCAGCAATCTAAGGCTAGAGGAAATATTTGATCCTTGGTTTTTAACACAGTATGAGTGTTGTGTGGTCCCTGTTTGTTTTATTGTATATATTTTATTCATTATTGTGCAGCACTTTGTGTTTCTAAAACTGTGCTAAATAAATGATGTGGATTGGATTGGAATTTGTTCATTATGTGGTGCTGGTTACTCACGATGAATCATATTTATTAGCAGTTGTTATGTTTTTTTTTTCATATTTCCAATTTTTTCTTTTTATGGAAATGATTGGTGGGCCACAGTGAGTGAGGTGAAGGGCCGCATGTGGCCCCCGGGCTGCCAGTTGCCCACGCAGATGGGAGGTCCAGGCCCTGGAGGGCCACACATGGTGCTGCAGCAGATCCAGGATTGAGACTAAGATCCAGGTGAAGTCCTGATTCTGCTGACTCTGCGGTCTCTCTGTAAACTCTGACTCACGAGGACTCTGCAGGAACACGACCCGGCTCTCTAATCCGGGCTCCTGGTGCCACTGAAGCTCCTGATAAAACAACATCATGATGGATCTCTGCAGCTTCAGCTCCATCCCAAACCAAACAAACCTGCCTGACATCAGCCAGGGGCCTCAAACTCAAACGCAGCTGCACAGCGATCAGAGGGGGCGTGGAGGCCTGCGGGGCCGCGGGGCCCCTGCCTCAGCCTGTGCTTTAATTTCATTATTCAAACTCCGAAAAGTCGTTTCATGCCTCCGTTTGTTTTCTTTAGCAGCTGAGACGTCTGGACCTGCTCTGAGTGATCAGGAGGTGAGACTCAGGAGAGCGTTTGGACCAATCACCATCAAGAGCCTTAAACTCACTGCAGCCGCTTCACCCTGAAGCCTTTGTGTCGAAGTTTAGAAATAAAACTGACAGAACATTTAAGAACAACCGCAACAATGAAAGATGCACATAAATATATATAATTAAGATATCATTAAATAAAATCGAAATAGGGCAATACATACATAATAAATAAATAAATTAATTAACAGATAAAAAACCCTAATGAATAAATAAATAAATACTAACGTATGTGGCTATCATCTTTTAGATGATGCTGACTAAATATATAAAAACAAAGATGAAGAAATCAAAGAATATTTAAGACAAATAAATAAATATGTAAGTCAATAGATATTGCTTGAATAAATAAATTAACAAAAACATAAAATAAAATAGAATAAAAATGATGTATGAATTCAAAATTAATTGAATAGAAAATAACTTTTAAAAATGAATAAAAAGGGTTAGTAAATTAAGTGGAATATAATAATAAGTAATAAAATCAGAATAAGAAAATGAATAAATATTTGAAGAAATAAACAAATAAACAAAAAATATTTTAAGAATAAATATATAACTAAATTATCAAATGACTTGTTAAATAAATCAAATAAAAAAGGGAAAATAGGGGCTAAAAAAACAACAACAACAATATCACCATCACAAACACCCCTCCTCATACGCGACCTCTTCTGCCTCTGGGGCTTTCTGTAAAGAATCTGCCCCGCCTCACACTCACCCTCACCTGGCCCAGGTGTGCTCCCCCCTGAGGCATCACCACCAATGACCCTGAGGCTGAGGACCCCCCTGTGCCCCTCCAAGCAGCCATGTAATGAAGCCTAATGAGCCTGTCACACCACCTGTCACTCAGAGGCTCACCTGGGAGACAGGTGAGAACTGTGTGTGTGTGTGTGTGTGTGTGTGTGTGTGTGTGTGGGGGGGGGGGGGGGGGGGGGGGGGGTGGAGTCAGGGAGTTAAAACAAGGGGAATTCATCAGGGGACTGGAAGAGCACAAAAATATCAATTACCAGCTCACAGCTCGAGCTCTGCAGCTTCCTTTTTATTTACACCTGACAGGTGTTTTAGCCACGCCCCCTCATTGATATGCTGAAGGTTCAGATTGAATTCATTCAGGCAGCAGCAGGGATGGGCCACATTGATGTGATTCTAATTCTCTGAGGGCCAAACTGTTGAAAATTAAAAGATGCTTTCAATATGCGGATCAGAACAGTTTGTAATTTTACAAAACAATAAATAAGACGCAGCTACAGCTCCAACTAGTGGTGGGAGGCTAGATTACACATTTGACAAAGAGCAGCAAGAACAAAACCAAACCAAGAGAAAAATGAAGGAGTGCTGCAGTTTCACTCCTGAACTGAGCTCCACGTTGATCAACCACATCAGCACCATGAACATGAGGAGTATTTAGACAAGAACCAAGTGTGTCTGCCTGTCCTCATCTTTGGGGAGACGAGCTGAGCCTTAAACTTAAACTGTCTAAAGTAAAATCCTGTCTGTCTGTCTGTGAGGTTAACGCTAACAAACACTTCAGTGTCAGGGCATCACTGGTGCTGGAGCCGAACATCCAGACAGGAGAGCAAAGTCTGAACCCAGAGAGAAAATCTACAGCCGGGGAGCGTTTGGGTAAAACAACACGAGCTGGAGCTGCAGAAAGCAAACCCTCATAACCTCGTAATAAAACACACTCATACATTTTCTCTGTTTGGATTTGCGTGCATTTTGTGTTTCATTGTTCTCTGTCAGCGTGCAGCGTTTAGTGTGGCCTGGCTCTGCTGGATTAAATATTTACGGAGTCGCTGGAGCTCGCCGCCCGTCTGTTCGCACCAGTGTGGATTTCAAAAACACACACGCTGACTGGTTTACCTCGGACCAAACATTTTCAGGGGAGGTTTGTTGGCCGGAGAGCGAGGGGAGCATCAATCTCTGTGTGTCAGCGTCGCTCTGGCACGGCGGGGAGGTCATATGGCGTGAAGTGGGCGCAGCGTTCGACGTCTAGGGCGGCCATGTTTGTGTGTGTCTTCGTCTTATCTTCTGTTTATGAGACTCAGAGACGTCAGCGTCCCACATCAGGACATATTTATGTTAGCGCTGATTAATGGCCCGTGTGTTTGCAATGAGAGCCGCGCAATGATTGAGAAGCAGAGACGGACGGGTTGTTTAATTTAAGGAGCTCCATCCATCCCACTCCTCCTGTGGTGGTGCAGCAGATGGAGGAGGAGGAGGAGGAGGAGGAGGAGGAGCATGCAGCTGTGGACACGAGGCTCTCCAAACGCTCACATCTTTGTTCGTCTGACAGATTCACATGGAAGCAGATCAGAGCTGCGCACATGGAGCTCCGTTTGGACTTTCTCAGGCTGCGTCCTCACGAGGGCGGGTATTTTCTAAATGAAGACTTAAAAACAAGTTTAAAGGGACACGCCAGCATGTTTTGTTTTCATGTCCTGCCTCACTCCAGAGTCCATGACAAGCAGATAGACTCCATTCTTTTGACTGTTTGTGCAGCAACAGGGAAGAGATGGGCAGAGTTCGCCCACCGGTAATTAGCTTAGCTCAAACACTGGGAGTCAGTGGGAAGTGCTAGCCTGCCTCTGCCTTAAAATGAAAATAAAAATGAGGTTTAAGAAGCTTTTATGTTTGATAATGACGTGAAGCATTAATAAAAGTTTTCTGATCTGACAGCAGCACATAAACCATCAAATATTGAGATGTATTCCTGCTGTGTTTCTCTTTTGTCCGGAGCTGTAAACTCTCCAGGAGAAAGCAGAAGACATCTGTCTGCAGTCACTTTCTTGGCCTCGTGGAGCGAAGCGTGAAATCACCGACAGCCTCCATGTTCAGGAGCTCCAGCCCGACCTTCACACGCCCAAGTGTCACCAGCAGGACTCACCTGCTCCAGCACGACGCTGCACGCCTCAGCTTTTATCTCTGCTGCGTCTCTATAAATATTCTGCCATCACACGGCGTTACCAAGGCTCTGAGTCACATTCATGATGAGGAGGAGGCGGCCCTGCTGCAGCACGCCGTCGTCCACAGTGTTTATGAAGCCATCCTTCAGTCAGAGAGAGTGCTGCTCTCTCCAGCTGCAGACCCCCCCCTCACATTATCCCCTCGCTCCACATTCTGAAATTTATGGATCATGTGACTGCCTGGGGTCCATTAAACACGCCTCCCCCCATCCTTCTTCCTCTTAATGGGTGGAGGCGGAGCAGGACGGTGACGGATGGCGTTTCTCCACACGTTCGAGAATCTGGACTGATGTTTATTTGAGCAGCAGAGACTCAGAGGCTCAGACTGCTCCACATGTTTGAGAGTTTCTTCATCAGTGAGGAGGACAGCCGGACCAACATCACAAACCTGCAGACGTCCGTGTGAGCGCCATATTCAAACTAGAACGCAATCTGACAGCACAAACCTCGGCTGAGGTAGCTCACGTCTGTTGCATCTATGAGCAATAGTTCATGATAAAGTTACCATCATAATCTGATTCATGACCCTGAAAACCCACACCAGCACTCAGAATCATGCTGAGGTCTTTATTAGTTAGACAGTTATTGAGCAAAAACCATCGTTCACTCATGGAGGTTATCTGGATCACCACCAAAATCTAATCATTTCTAAGTTGGACCTTTATGAACATCTCCTGAAAATTACAGCAAAATCAGTCCAGTAGTGTTTGAGTAATCTTGCTAACAAACAAACAAACAAACAGACAAACATATGCAGGTGAAAACATGACCTCCTTGGTGGAGGCAGTGATGTATACAGAGTGGACGTAAAGTCTGTGACGTCACTTTCTGACCTCACTAACTTCTTTTTAGGCCTTTTCACACATGCAACCCTGATACTAACTCGATAATGTTCAGGTAGTCTGCTGGGGTTTTTCTCCGCCATGGTTGTTGTTGGTGGAGGTCAGAGGTCAGAGTTCAGTGGGCGGAGCAGCAAAGCTTTAAGGTTAAAGTCTTCACCTCCATTTTGATTCAGGGGCCAGGCAAGCCTTAATTAATTTAATGTGCAACATTTGGCACCACTGTCTGTTAGCACACAGAGGTCAGTATGTTCAGGTCGGGTTTCAGTTTCAGCGATGAAGTGCATCTCCTTTGAAAACCATCAGGCTTCCCACTGGCTTTTGAAAATATACCAACAAATCAGGGTGCTGGATTTGGTTATAATCCCTCCTACTACATTTGCATTAGGTTCACTAGTAGTACTAGTGAATTTTTGGCTTTACTGGTAGTAAGAGTAGATTAAAAACAGTCTTCCAGTACAACTAGTGAGATATTTTGAGTTTACTAGTAGTACTAGTAAACAAAAGTTTTGTTTTACTAGTAAAGGTTTTTGGTGCATGAGACAGTTTTTAGTCTACTAGTAGTACTAGCAAAGCCAAAAGATTCCCTAGTAGTACTAGGAGACCTAATGCAAATAAAGTAGAAGAGATTATAACCAAATCCAGCAGCCTGATTGGTTGTAATATTTTTGAAAGCCAATGGGAGGCCTGAATTTGCCTTTCCCCGCCCCCTTGTTAGCATATAATGAATACTAGCAGTACTAGCAAACACTTATAGGTCTACTAGTAGTACTAGTGACAGTTTGCTTTACAAGTAAAGTCTACTCTTGCACTAGTTGACCAAATTTGAGTACATGTACTCCAAATCTGAGTACCAGTAGAGCTGAGCTGCGGTTGATGTCGATATCGGTTTTCTATCTGAGGGGACTGACGTCCTGCTGTTGTGTTTGGTAACTCCATCATCTGGACTTCACTGTAGACTTCCTGTGATGGAGTTCATCAGGGTCATGGAGCTAGCATGTAAAGTACATTAATGCTAACACAGGGGCCCCTGGGAGCCTGATAACGAGCCGGCGCCACAGCAGACTGGACATAAGGTGATGGAGTGAGTGGAGCAGCATGACGGAGCAGATAAACCTGGAGCTCCATCAGTCACTCTGACTCTTTATCTGCAGCTCAGCTTCGACTCCTCTGCTCCATCCAGACCCTCATGCTGCTCCTCCGGGTTGATAGAGGGGGTTATCTTCCTCCCTCAGACAGAGAGGACCTGCAGGGATGGAGATGTTCCTGTCTGGATCATAAGTCTGATGAAGAGGAGGCCTTTGAGCGCTGAGTCGTCTTTATTTGCTGCACACTCAGGAGGAACTCGCTCTCAAACACGTTCACACACTGACTCAGTCAGTGAAAAAACACAACCTGCAACGGCTAACATTTACAAGCAACTTTTCAAAAAAGAAGCCCAAAGTCGCTTATAATAAGCAGACCTGGTAACTCTGGTCATCCTGCCTGAGGAAGCTTCCCAATCATCCATCAGTCATCAGTATCTGCCAGACTGTGTCCTGATAACGCTCTGGACCAACAGTAACCGCTGCAGCTGCAGAGGAGTGAAATAAAAGAGAATAATCGATCAGTGACGGCTTAAATTGACAACATGTGGAGTCAAAGAGAACAGAACAACGTCCCAGTGTCTCTGAACCCTCAGTTCTCAGTAATTTGATGTTTTTGCCGGCTCACTCAGCACAGAGGAGGTCAGGGCCCGGCTCTGGAAAAGTAACCACAAGTCCAAGAACAACCGCATGAGCAGGTCACCCAGCTGAGAGAAGAAGCCAAAACACACTCCACTGATCTGCCCGATCCGGCCGTTTACTGACGAGGAAACTTTCAAACGGGCTGAAACTGGAGCTGCTGCGCCTCCTAAACCACGGCCCGCGGCGGTGGAGGGGGTGGAGGCTATGGTGGCGGAGGTGGACGCAGCATTATTGGTTGCTCTCACCCCAGAATCAAACTAATTCACCCTCGATGACAGCCTGAAAGTCGAGACGCATTCTTCAACCCCTCAAACGCTTTATTAGCTGCCCCCTCTGACAGATCCCTCCACACACCGACACAAACACGTTAAATTAGAGTTTATATCACCCTCAGACCGAGAGCCAGCAGCGGGGGAGTTATGTCCTCATGTGTGAAAAAGACTCAATTATCTGCATACCCTGAATATAAATGAAAGAGCTCCTCGGATGAATCAGAGCACGTCTTTGGGCTTTGTTTGCTTCTCCAGAGTTGAAGGTACGAGGTCAGACTGGAGGCTCGTTGGTCACGTTTATGTGGTCGCTCCTCGGTGGAGAAGATGGCGGCCTGTGTGTTCAAACCAGAAAAGAAGATGAAGGATCAACACAGAAGCTGTGCACTGCAGTAAGTAATAGTAGTAGTAGAAAGTTTATTCATCCAACATGAACTCCAGAAATCTCACAACACTTATTTATAAGCCAAAACTGCCTGATGTGTCCAGCTGCACATCTTATTTCAGTATTTAAAGCAAAAATAAACCATGAACTGCTTGTAATGAGTTTCTGTCAGTGTGGTAAGACAAATTTTACTTGGACGATGTCGTGGAAGTAAGATGTGCTGTCTTAAGTAGTTTCTGTACCTGATTTTAAGATCATCTTGCTTGTTTCATTGGCAGATATTTTCTGATAATTACAAGTTATAAAATACAAGTTACCAGACTGAGAAACTCTGTCGACCCTCAGACTGTCCTCACTCAGGGGAAGGAGGAGTGACAGGAAGACAGAGGACGGGAAGGAGCATTTTTAGTTTTTATTTAAATTTATTTATATTTTGGTTTATAACTATCTTTTTTTGATTACTTTTCAAACTGCTACTAGAATCCTAATTTCCCTGAAGGAGTTTCCCAAAGGGATTAATAAAGTTCTATCTAATCTAATCTAATCTAATCTAATCTAATCTTATTCACTGCTTAATTTTTAATTTTATTCTTTGTAATAAGATATCCATCTGGACTCATCAATGAAAATGAAATTTTAGTGAGTATTATGGATATTTTTGACTTGAAATTAGACGAATAAACTTGCTTAGATCTGAGTTTTTTCCGTGTAATTCTTCTATAGTCCACTAGAGGCAGTCTCCTCCAGTGGATCAGAGGAAGTCTGGAGAAATGAATTAGCTCCGTCTTTAGCACCACTGTTGCGTCCCTCAGTGTTGGTCTGAAGGTCAGGAATGTGACCTTCAGCTCCCTCATAGAGCTCCGTGGTCTCCACGTGGGTCCGAGGTCAGAAACCATGCAGGGCCGTGCTCGGGCCTCCAGCGGCTCCGCAGGCTCCGGTTTCCCTGGTTCTGGTTCCACTTAAGGCCTGTTTCATTATTTCTGATTTATCACTGCCATCCCTGCCAGCCGACATGTTTTCCTTTAATTCACGGCGGCTAATAACGCTCCGACGGCGACATTTGAAGGACCCGGAGCTGGAGCCGTTCCCAGGCCGAGGAGCGAGGGGCTCTCAGGGGGCCGCTGCAGGGGCCGCTGGGTAAACGCTGAAGTGTTGCCCAGAGGAGAGGGAGGCCGGCCCCAGAGCAGCCAACAGTTCTGGGTCTGGACTTAAACCTGCATGAGCCTCCTCCTCAGAGCTCCAGAGGCTCTGCAGAGGGTAAACGTCTCCAAATCTCTTGATACCCCTCACAAGTTCCTCCTGCTGTTCATAAAATGAGGAACAATCTTCTCATTCTGTCAATAACTCCTCTGCTTCTGATTGTTTCACTGCCTCCTTCAGAGATCCTCCTCACAGGAGGCTCCAACGACAAATAAAGAAAAATATAAAAACATGAAGCAGACGCTGGAGACACTGCTGTTAGGATCTGGCTGTTTGCTTCATGTTCGACAAGAAATAAATGAATCTGACAAAATGAAAACCACAAAACTGGACTGCAAGACCTCAGAACCCACGGAGCACCAGCACTGAGACCAAACGGTCGTCAGGAATCATCGACCATCAGAGATCGCTGCAGCTGCCGAAAGACTGAGGGGTCAAAGTTCATGCCCTTACTCCATTTTACACTGCAAAAACTCAGCAACTGCGTTTGTATAATTTCGAGTCAGAAATATCTAAATATTTATTCTAATCCACATTCCCTGAACAAGTCCAGATAAATTTACTACAACAAATAAAAAGCAAAACTCAGACAGTGAACTGCCTGAAATGATAAGAAAATATCTGCCAATGAAACAGAGTTTAACTCAGTGAGGGTCTTGAATTGAGGTTTGATAACTACTAGAACATTTCATTTAAGACACCCTTCAAGGTAAATTTGTCTTGTCTCACTGGCAGATTATTTCACGTATTACAAGCAACTCAGATTTTATTCTTAGTTTATATCCTCAAATAAGGTGTTAATCCAAACATGTCAGGAAAATGTGGCTTAGAATCAGTCCAATTCATGGATTCATCATCTACAGTCCATAAGATGAACAAAAGACTCAGAGAATCAGAGAAATCTCTGCACATAAGCAGCAAAGCAAAACTCAACACTGAATGCCTGTGACCTGTGATCCCTCAGGCAGCACTGCATTATAAAGCAGCATCATTCTGTAAAGGATATCAGCACGTGGGCTCAGGAACACTTCAGAAAACCATTGTCAGTTAACACAGTTCATCTCTACATCTACAAGGTCAAGGTCAAACTCTACCATGCAAAGACAAAGACAAATATCAACAACACCCAGAAACACCGCCGGCTTCTCTGGGCCGACCTCATCTGAGATGGACTGAGGCAAAGTGGAAAAGTCTGCTGTGGTCTGAGTCCACATTTCAGACTGTTTTTGGACATCATGGACGTGGTGTCCTCCGGGCTAAAGAGGAAAAGGACCATCCAGACTGTTATCAGAGCAAAGGTCAAAGAGACAGCATCTGTGATGGTATGGGGGGGTGTTAGTGCCCATGGCATGGGTAACCTGGAGTTTTCTGATGCTTCATAATGCTCCACTCATGTTCAAGCACTCTTTACTCTGAAGCCACGCTGCTGTAACGCCAGCAGATCAGGATCAGAGATGAAGAATAAAATCAACTCCATCACCGCTCATGACGCCTCGAGGGGCCCATTTCACTCAGGAAGCTCGGGTGGGGGTGTAGGAGGGGGTGTTGGAGCTGAGACGGAGAAAAACAGGGTGTAGACCCCCCCCATCCACATTACCATAATAGAATTAGCTGTTGGACAAAGCGGGCATTAGAGCGCCCTCGGTGGCATTTGGAGAAGATCCATCTCTGTTTCCTTTGGAGGCTGAGCCAGACCAACATGGTTCATAAAAGGAGGGACATCTCATCTTAAAACTCCTCCTCTTCATCACTTTAACCCTCACTCCCAGTGTTAATTTTGTAATGTTGACAGCACTTTTTAATTCAGTTTTAGTTATAGACTTTTGCCTAAAATATCTTTTAGTTTTAGTCATTATTTAGTCTCTAAATTGTTTTAATTTTAGTCTAGTTTTAGTCGATGAAATCTGCTGTAAATTTAGTCGACTAAAATATGAAGTGTAAAGGGTAAGGCATTTTTTATATTTCCTTGAATTTCTGAAGTCATGTTTTACACTTGGATAAAATCAAACATCTAATAACCCTTTATTGAATGCTAGTAAAGTCTGAATGTATAAATGAACAGAAACAAATTGAACTTTTGTGTGAAATGCAGTCACCTTTATTTAGGCTACCTGGCAGAGCATCTCAGTTACAATACCAGAACTGACAACAAACAGTGAACCTGCTCTACATGAATATATCAATTCATAAAGAGAGGAGCTCTGATTGGATCGCTCCACAACTTATCCCACCACCACCAAGCTAAGGCAGCTGTGATTGGATGTCCCTCTTAACTCATCCAACCTTTCCACACAACCAAAGTAGCTGTGATTGGATATATTCCTAACTTGCCTCTACTTTCTACATGACCAAATTAGGTCTGATTGGATTAAGTCTCTGTCAAACATTTGAGTCTAGTTTTTATTTGTTGATGAAAATTTCAGTTAATTTAGTTTGAGTTTTTGTCCATGTGCACTTGTTTTTATGAGTTACTGTCTAGTTTTGGTCAGGGAAAAAAGGTTGTTGACAAAAACTATGATGAAAATATTTAGTCAACAAATGAACACTGCATCAAACTTCTCCCAGAGCTTCATCATCCAGGAGAACAGCGCTGACCTTCGAGTCTTCATCACAAGTCGGAGGAAACAGGCCGCAGTGCTCCTGTCAGATCGTCTCTCTGATTGGAGGAAACGTGGCGCCGTCACGCACAAACACGCCGAGCTGTTATGAAACGGACCTGCAAACTCCTGCATGACCCACTGACACACCTCGCACAGGAAACTCGCTGCAGACGCTCTGGAATGTGACTTCAGTGAGACGATTTTGGTTTGGATGAGTTAAGAAATCAGATCGATGCCTCCAGCTGTCAGACTGAACTCTAACAAAGCAGCATTTCCATCACACAAAAAGATGGTGTGAGAGAAGCTGTTGTCCACTTTTAAGAGGATAAGAACACAGGTCATTACATTTTTCTATATTTTTTGACCCCACGTTGAGGGAGAGGGAGATGAAGCTCAAAGAGAGACAAGCCAACAGCTAAAGCTCTAGTGTGAATGTGCTTGGAGAAGGTTAAGCCAAACCAGTGGTCCCCAACCAACCCCAACAATATACTCCAGCAGGATCCAGCTGCAGCCCCGGGGACTGGCCCCTTGCTGCACAGCCCCCTGCTGCACAGCCCCCTGGCTGCGAACGATGATTAAATTAAGTGCAGAAGCAGAAGAAGAATTATGGATAATGCCACTCCTGCAGTGGTTTATCAAACATTGCAACTTAGCCCAGAAAACTAAACAAAATAAAATTTTCTTTATCTTCATGTTTCATCCATGTTTGGTTTTAACATCCACACAATTTCTGAACACTCAACATCACTGACAGCATCCAGTCAAAGCCAGAAGGCAAGAGACAGTGCAGTAAGAGGGCTGTGCAGCCAGGAGCCAGCGCAGTAAGAGGGCTGTGCAGCCAGGAGCCAGTGCAGTAAGAGGGCTGCAACTGGATGCCCTCATATAGTTTGGGACTGGCCTTTGTGGAGCAGCAGGGGGGCGGTCCCTTCTTACTGCTTTATTGGCTAATATGTCAAACTCATTAATATCATTTTATTCTATTTTATGTCATTTTATTAGTTTTACTTATCTCTGGTGTGCTGTGTGGGTCCTCATGGCTCATTAATCAGGTTATTATCATTAAGCTTTAGTAAAGTACATTGTTGGCATGTTTGTATGTGTTTTGCTTATATTTGTGCTTCTTCTTTTTGGATCAAGTCTCTTGTGCTTTATTTTATGTATAAAGTTTTTTTTTTAAATCCAACTGTCACACATTTAAATACTTTAATAATTTAAAAATATTAGATTTTTCCTGGAATCACATCAAAAGTCAGAATTCATAGCGGCCCTGACCTCTGAAGTGAAGACCATTAGGGACTTCCTCCAGGGACTCGGGCAAAAGCTGCAGAGAAAAAAGACCCAGAGGCCAAAGGTCAGGCTGAGACACAGACTTAACTCTGGTTAAATAATCATCTACTTTAAAGTCTGGATAACGGATAAGTGTGCAGCTCTGTGGTGACCTGTATCTCTTAGGTGCTTGGATTCCATCGTGATGTCTTCAGGGGTAGTGAGGCCAACAGCAGGATAGGGCAGCCATCTTGGAGTGTAGACACTGGTGGAGAAGACCTCTGATCCGCCTCCAGGACCCTGATGTGATGGACTGCAGGACGGAACGAGGAGCTGGACTTCTGTCGAGATATCTGATGCTCTACGACACCATATGTCTTCTAATGAGAAAAGTATGATTATTTTATCAGGACGTAAAGTTCAGGATCAAGAAAGCCTGATAACTGGAGCAGCAGGCCACATTTATCAGGCCTGATCCTTCCATCCACATCAGAGGCTTTCCTGAACCTCCTGTGAACCTGTGCTCTCTGAATCTGGGACTCAAACAGCGGTACAGACTGTCCTGCAGACCTCTGCTGCCCCCCAGTGGACTCAGTGAGGCTGTTTCAAACTTTCCAGAGAAGAAGAGGGAAGCAAGCTACAAGACTCACCATGAGAGGAACACAAAAGCATGAGGGGCTCCAGCTTTGTCCTGATTGTTGTGATTATTGTGTTGAATTCATATATTTGCCTCCAAATCTGGGATAACAATCTGCCATGAGTTTTTCTAACAAGGAGTCCATGAAGAACTTTGTTTTCTCTCTTTGTAGGCGATCACTGAGTCCTGGTTCTCCATCCAGACCTCATCAGTGTGAACATCACCAACACTTCTGTGATGTTCAGACGGTGTGGGCAGGAACAAACCCCCAAAGGCTGGATATCGATATTTATGACTCTGTTATATGAGTGGACTCGAGTCAGGGGCTGGTGACTGTAAAGAGTGAAGAGTCTAATAAATGTCTTTTATGAGAAGATCAGTCTACAGAAATAACATTACCGTATGATCCTTACTTTAAAAATGACCAAAAACAAACCACTGGAATATTCGTCTCAATTTTTCAATTCCGCCTATCCTCCATGAGTGTTTAGGTGAGTATATTTCCAAAAGTAACAATGGTACAGATAAAAACTGAGTTTAAGTGTAAAAAAAATAACTATTCGTGAACATTCAGCTCAACTTTGGTGATATTCTGAGTCTGATATCCAGAGATACACTTCGAAAAGGGAGAGGATGTCTATTCGTGAAAAGCCTTCATTTTCACAATTTTTTTGTAGTTTTATAAAAAAAAAAAAAAAAGTTGATTTGGAGTCAAATATTTTGGACCAGTCAGTAAATCTCACTAGTGTATCTGCGGAAGACTCCATAGAGACTGTTTGAGAAGCATATTCAGCAGCTGATTGGATGATCGTTCCATCAATCACTTTTATTACAGGCCAATCGGATTATGAAGTGGGCGGGCGTTACTGCTGCAGTGTAAAGGACAGAGTGTGAGACACTTCATCGATTAAACTCTCGCCAAAACACATCAGCAGTAGGGCAAAAGTGTTCTTCCTAAAAAGGTGTCAGTGATTGTCTTTCACTGAATAACCAAATGAGGTCCAGATTTGATCAAACTGACAATGAAGCTGTTAGCATCTATGCTAATCTCTGTACGAGTTTCCTCCTGCTGTAGCTCCGCCTCTGTCTGCTCTAAAGGACTCTGATTGGACAGCTCACAATCATTGTAGATTGGAGCTTTGAACAATGGTTCTGTCTGATTACAGACGTTAATCAGGAGGATCCATCTGCAAAGGTAACCGTGGTTCTGGAGTCTTAAATTTAAAGTTTCAAATGAAATCTTGATAATTCTGCTGACATGTCTGATTCACCTGTTTGATGCATTAATTCAGCCTTTAAAAAGATAAAAATGACCATTCAGACTGAGCTGGTGCTGCGTTAAGTTCACATATTTAAATAAAATGTGCTTTGAGACACTGGCTTGGTTTAAGGTTTCACTTTGGCCAAAATCTTAAACTGCTGCTCCACCGAACGCTGTTTCATACATCGCACATGCCTACCCACCTGAACAGGAAGTGGCTCAGCTGTAGCACAGGTATCCCACACATCCTGCTGCTGACAGATATCGCTCCCTCTCAAGTTAAACAACAAAAAAGCGCAAATATAAAAATATTGATGGAGGGAGTCAGAGGGAGTTAAACCTGTGTCTGTTAAATTTACAACATTTTTTACTTAATGATTGTACTTTTTTTTGGTTGATAAAGATGAAATTTTACTCAAATATTTACTAATTTAAAATAAACGTAATCTACATTTGTTTTTTGTTTATTCAGTCTGTTATATTTTTAAAACTTTTGTTTTATTATATTTTTAATTATTATTATTTTTTTAAACAATGGTTTCAGTTGATAAAGATGAAATTTTCCTTAAATATTTATGACTTGCATAAAAAATTCTACATTTATGTTTGGCCTCGGTTGTTTTGGTTTTTCTTTAGGGATCGAAGCTGTCAGAGAATTACCACGAATTGGGAGTACTACCACGTTAATAAAACAGCACTGTTGTTGGCGCCTGGATGCTGCATGACTTCCCAAACTCTCCTCTGCTTCAATAACACGATGTTTTTTCTCTGGAGCAACATTCATCTCCAAACTGTCACAGTCAGGCACAAAGGGGCGGGCAGCTCTATCGGCTCTGCTTCTCCATTGTTTGTAGTTTACTGGAGTAAAATCCCCACAGAGAAGCAGCATCAGTCTGACTGTGGATTATTCTCCTGCTCCACTCTTCTCCCTCCTGTAACGTCTGTTTTTGTGCTTGACTCTGCAGCAGCAGCTCGTCTCTGCTCTCACAAAGCTCTCATTGATTCTCTGACTGTAGCCAGCTCTCCAGGAAACTGCAGCAGAGATAAGAGACACGCTTTAACACATTAACCTGTCCACAAGTCCCTCCATCCTCCAGTCATTACGGCGACTCGATAAGAGGCTGTTCTACACTTCCTGTCTGAGCTGTGGGCGTTTGGCTGAGTCCTCGCTCTGCTGAACACTGAGACATTCATCTGAGGGGATCAGATAAAGACAGGGGCAAATACCTGCAGCGTAAACATCACCTGGAGCTTAAGAGAGTGGCTGACAGCCAATCAGAGCCAAGGGGGGGCTGTCTGCAGCCAATCAGAGATGAGATCAGACATGCGGAGCCTTTAAACACTCAAAGACCCTCCAAACAGAGCGAGCAGAGGGGGAGAGTCAGGATGACCCGGCAAGAGTCGACAGACCTGTGAGGAGGACGGAGGCAGGTGCTGCTGCAGAGAGAGTCAGCCAATCAATCAATCAATCAATCAATCAATCAACCAATCAACCAATCAACCACTCAATCAATCAATCAACATCAATCAACCAATCACTCAATCAATCAATAAACCGACCAATCAATCAATCAACCAACCAACCAACCAACCAACCAATCAATCAATCAATCAATCAACCAATCAA
Organism: Cetoscarus ocellatus; assembly: GCA_037902135.1. Classification (NCBI taxonomy): domain Eukaryota; kingdom Metazoa; phylum Chordata; class Actinopteri; order Labriformes; family Labridae; genus Cetoscarus; species Cetoscarus ocellatus. Next base: position 130,775 of record JBAMNC010001863.1, read on the forward strand.
CCAATCAACCAATCAATCAACCGACCAATCAATCAAAGTATAAACCAGCATTAGTTTCAGGCATGCATTCATTGTGATTTTAGTGAAGCACTATTTTATCATTTTGGTATGTGTATTGGCCGATATTGAAATTTTTGCAGATATTTACAGCCGATCTATCGGCCACACATATCAGTCGTATATCGGCTGGAATATCTGCAAATTACACAAATTACAGCATTGATGCTCCTTCTCATCACTTCATGGGTACATTTAAAAATCAAGGGTTTCATTTTTGAAGAGTTAAATGCTGTTTTTCTTGTTTTACATCTGTTCCTCGCAAAAATAAACTGTAACTCTGAAGAAACAAGTCCATTTGTGTTAAATACAGAGCTTGAGATCGTGACCAGAAATATCAGTATCAGTGATAATGAATAAAAAAATATCAGCATATCGGATATCAGCAAAAATCCAATATCATGCATACAGATAATTGAATGGACCCTTAAGATGACCAAAACATGTTTGAATACGATGATCCAAAGTGATTCGGTGTTAAAAGAGGATAAAGGAGATCTATTCATGCTACAGCACAGTTTGACAGGCATCGCTCTGCACTGCTATCAGAAAAACCTGAAACACTGCCCCACCCTATCTCTGGATTTTGTTGCTGTGGTACCAGTTAAGTATTAAGTTCATAATCCTGGTATTGTAGCAAGCATTTGTTTTTGACTCAGAGAAGCATGAGAGTATGCACAGTGTGTACGGCCCTATCTGACGTCTGCAGGTTAAACCAAAGAATCACATTTAAAGGCTCAAACAGACGGAGACTCAAAGAGACCGAGCCTCGTCTGTGAGACAAAGGACGGATGGACGAACTGGGACTTCACCTGCAAAGTGAAGGAGCTAAAACATGTCCCTCAAACACCGAGGCCCTCCGCAGGATTTCACTAAAATGCAGGAGCGGGTTCGAACCTGCCTGCGTGGGATAAAGACGTCTGTCAGCAGCAGAGGAGAGGAGGCTCATGGGAAATGTGTGGCCTGATGGTGCTCGCTCTGCCTCTGCACGTACGACTCTGAGACACATGAGGGAGAAAGAATAACAGCGAGGAGATAACAGAGGGTTATTCTGCTTTTATATTCCTGATTAAAGAGGCGTAAAATCTGCTACATAAACCATGATCCTCATCAGCAGCTCAGATTCAGCCCTCTGGGTGTTTATAAACCAGCACCTCCCTGCTGTCATTGGGCAAGATCACCAGCCAATCACAGGGCTAACATGGAGAAACAAACATCTATGCTCACATCTACAGGAAACTTAGGGTCACCGATCAACCCAGTGAGCATGATTTGGTCTGTGGAAACCAGAGCGCCTGGAGAAAACCCTCGCAGGCACGAGGAGAACATGCACACTCCACACAGAGAAGAAGCTGACGAACAGGGGAGTTGAACCAGCAACCTTCTAGCTGTGAGGTGCAGTGGCCTGCTGCGCCTGATCCACGTTATCATCGGGGATTAAAGCAGAAAAAAATGGACTGGAACTTTTTTCAAGGAAATAAAAGTTACAGCCGAGTTCCCAACATTTGTTTTAGTGATTATTCAGGTGCTCGAGTTTTTAAAGATTTTCAGGGTCCCACTCTTTCTGTAGAAATGATTTTCCAGGGCTTTTGCAGGACTTTTCCAGGACCCCCTCCCCACACACACACACACACTTTGTAGTGTCCTTTTACACAGTTGTGCCTTACATTTTTTATATTTACCCAGATTGGTGTTTATGTCTCAATCTAACAAATCAATGAAATGTCAGACATTCTCTGACATTCTTAGAAATTATGACAAATTTATCATAGAATAGCTCATTCATACCCTCAGATTCCAGTGTCACAAAACCAACTGAAGTTACATTATCGTTGTGGGCAATTCTCAGGTTAATCTAGACTTCTTAAAAACAAGATTAAAGGTTGATGACCAATATCTCGAGCTAGCTCCACCGTATCATATTAAACTTAAAATGTATTTATTTCTAACTCTCGGGCATGAACACTGTCTGCTAGCCATCTTTTAGTCTGACTTTTATGCAGTGTCTCGCTATTATAGATTTATGGTTTATACTTTTTTTTTAATCTTTATTACTCTGCTTTTTAAAAATATGCTCTGTTTTGAGTTTTTATATTCTATTCCTTAACTTGCATTATTTCATCTACTCATATTTTATGGCTAAGTGTGCATTAGTTACCAAGTTACATTTTTACTTCATTTCCTTTGTTTGACTTTTGTTCACTAACAGGGTAGATGGAAGATAAATCATTTTCCACGACAATTCAAGCTTTTCCAGGACATTTGACTTTTTTTCCTCATTTTCCATATGTTTTCCATGACTGGAAAATTGGTCCATCATTTTCCAGGTTTTCAAGGTTTTCCAGGACGCGTGGGAACCCTGATTTCATTTAAGTCAGTTCAACAACATTTCTATGGCCTCTTTTGGAAAAACTAATTTTTGAAAAGACGGCCTGCAAAATACATCAAAAAATGTAACGAGTGTTTGCAGGTTTCTAAATTGACAAACGTTAGAGATTTAAAGTGACAATGTAAAAAAGTGAAGATGTGGGTCGAGTCCTGACACGACGCAGCGACGTTCATGATCAAACAACGAAAACATGACGACTAGTCAGTCCTGGATCGTAGGTCTGTGGGGAGTTCAGAACTTGAAGTTTCCTTTTTCTGCTTCTTTTAACTTATTTATTTTTCATTGATTTTTGTAAATCTGACTTATCTAGTTTGAATTTTTTTGGTTATTTTTATGTGTTCCCAGTTTTTTTTATTGTGTTCTTAGTTTTTTATGCCCCAAAGTTGATGTCCTTTAATCAAAGTCTCATGGCTGGCAGCTACTGATGTATTAAACTGAGTGCAACCTTTGCATGCACATATTTATGAGATATAATATTTTGTTATGGACATTCAAAATTATATTTTGGACAGTAAAATGTTCTCTATGTGTGATCTAGGTGAGGATGTTTTTGTTGTGGCCAAAGTTTACCTGTTGTTTGTTTGTTCAGAATTGAGAGGTTAATAAAAAACATTGTTTTACTTGAAAACTTGATGACTTCAGTCTTTATGTGGGTGCAAAGTAAAGGGTCTTGTACAGAGATTAGGGATGGGAGTGGTAAGATTTTATCAATACCAGTTCTTCAATGATTCCTGTTGATTTTCTGTGTGGAAAAAACGGCGGTCTGTATGGTTTTTCAGCAGCAAAAATGGTAAACATGTCTGTTTCTACGCACTGCCATGAGTTTGACTTCCTAGTCATTTTTGCTGACTGCCTCTGCTGGCAGCGTCTCATCTTTGATTTGCAAAGCATGTCGAGCAAATTGGACGGCACTGAGCAACTGATGGTATCGATTCATTGAGGGATTTGTTATTCAATCTCAGCTTGAATTGTTTTTGATTTCCTTCCCTCAGAGATGGAGGGAAATATTTACTGGACATCACGTGGTTGATGTTGAGCTCATTGAAATGCCACAGAAAACATTACAGCTGCACTTCAGAGTAAATATAAAAGTATAAGCCATCAATCAAATGGCTTTTTAGTTTTCTTTCATTTACGAGTTTAGTCAGGAGTAAAAACATCATTACAAATGTGAGAATGACGAAAATCTATCAAGGCGGTGGAGATCTTCAACCCCAGATTTTCACATAGTTTGCCTGCGCAGCTTCGCTCTGACCGATGGCCTGCGTCCTCCATCACTGGGAGCAGATTTACAAGTGCAGGTCTGGAAGCTTGAGGTCATAAAGATCACAAAAGAACCACAACTTCACAAGGCAACGATGAGTTTACAAGATATCAGGGAGAGGAACAACGGGTCAAACTTTCCCGGGTCCAGTATTCTGCTGCATTTCGAAATGACCTGAACACTCTGAGCTCTCGTGTGGTTGGTTGATCTTCTTTGAGGGGTGTGGATGAACTTGAAGAGGCTCCTGCAGAAATAGCCAGGCTGTATCTTCCCATGCCGTGGAAGTGCCGCTGGCCCCAGTGATTTTCTGCAGAGTTCAAATTCTGTGAAAGTCGCTGTAATCAAACAGAACAGAGTTAGACTCCTGAGCTGTCTGCTAGCATTTGGTGGTGATCATGTTTGCCCCCAGTTTTGCTATGTTTTGCCTCCTGCTTATGCCTTGACATAACAGCGTCACAGGCCAGAGGAGGGTCTCCAGCAGGTGGAGTCAGCATATGACCTCTAAAAACTAAAGTGTTTGTCCCCAGAGGGCATCAGAGGGAGATGAGGGTCAGATTCTGTCTTCGGTCCCAGACTGCAGAGACTCTGCTGACACAAAGGCAGGATCTTTATTTCTTCTAAAACTGGTTCAGACGGTGATCTGGCTTTAATTAGGCTGCATTTCCCCGTCTAAGGCTGCCTCATACTCCACTCTCCTCTTCCTCAGCGGTGGATTCACGTGAAGGTCCGGCGAGGTGAAAACGAGCAGCAGATGGAAACAAAACTTCCAGGAAACGATTAAAGCTGGAGCATGAGCTGGCGTGGGGCTGAGCGCTTTCTCTCTGAGGGAGAAAAGCAGCGACAGACAGAAAAAAGAAGAGGGATCGAGCCCGTTTAAGGTGGAAATGGGAAGTGTTGTTATCGGGGCCATTTGGCGAGCGGGCCGGTGTCCTGGAGGAAAAGCTGTTAGAGGGAGGCGGGCGGCCCGTGCATGTTGATGAGGCGGCTGTTAACGGCTGGATCTGCTCCCCGGCACTTTTTCATTGGGCCATTAAAGGAGCACAATCCGGCCGTTTGTGTGGCCTTCTGTTTGGCCTGGTTTGTCTCCGCTCTGAGAGAGAGAGGACAAACAGAACAAATGAAAAGGGTGAGAAACGGGCCGATCTGGGCGCCGAGCTGCAGCCAGCTGTTGGACCTCCTGAGCAGAAAAGAAGCCATTAATCCGGAAACGACTGAAACGGGAATAAAATCACTGAGACACTGATAGATGAAGAGACATTCAGATACCTGGGCTGGAGTCAGAGGGGGATGAATGCAAAGAGCACAGAATGAAACCTTTCAGACAGGAGGCCTTCACGCTGGAGGAGCTGCTCTGAGCTGCAGCGCCCCCTGGTGGAGCAATGAAAACACACACACTAGGCTGGTTTTATGTCGATTTTATTGCCATCCATATGTACATAAATCTGTCTTTCTGTTATTCTAATATATTTCTATGCATTTAATTAGAGTGAGAACAGCAAACAGAGAAGATCAGCTCATTTTTATCGTATTTAAAGAGGAGCAGCAGAGTTAATTAACAGAATGTTCATCGTTTAGAGGCGATACAGTACAGACACTGCAGCAGCACTGCAGACGAGAGGAGGAGCAGCAGGAGACGACAAAGACCCACGCCTGAAAGGATAGAGCCAGAAACCAGCTGATATATGAAGTCTGCCTCATGGTAGACTGCAAAAAACACGTCACTAAACCAACCAAGGTGCTCCACAACACTCACCGGCCGCTTTATTAGGTACACCATGTGAACACCTTCAACAATCCCTCAGAGGTGTTGGTCCACATCTCCATGAAGCAGCTGCTTGCTATCCATGATGAGAATCTCCAATAGGAGCTCCACTGGATTGAGATCTGGTGACTGTGGAGGCCAAGAAACCAGTGTGAGATGATCTGAGCTTTGAGACATGGAGCTGCTGGAAGTCTCCATCAGAAGATGGTCCACTGTGGACAAAGAGGGATGGACATGGTCTGGTGGGCTGCTCAGCTGGAGTGAGCCTTCAGGATAAACACTGTATGAGAGCCTGAATTTGTGGCTGTAAATTAAAATCAGCTTTTTCCCAGCAAAGTTAGTTGTACAATGGCCTCTCTTCAACCCCTTTTGGTGCAGTTGGATGAAGCCAAAGCTGACAAAAGCGACCTTAACATTAATTTATGCAAGATTAGAGGAGAAGGACTCAGAAGAACTCAGAGAAAACATGCTGCAGCTGCAAGTTACCGATGGCCGAACTTTTTTGAATCAGCTCGACACCAATACAGACACAAATCATTTCATGAAATGCTCACAAATGTTTCATAGAATTTTAATGACTGAAGAAGAAGGGAGAAGTGCAGGCTACCAGCCATCAGCCTCCAAAGTAATCATTCACTTCACACAAACTGCTCATTGGTCCATCTCCTGTACATGCCAGCAGCACGGCTCCTCGCTGGTTCGCTGGAAATACGCAACACATGTATTTTCAGCAGGAGCGACTTCAACCTGATTTATCCAAGGCAGGATGGATCCATGCTTTATGATGTTCACACCAAACTCTGATCCTATCATCTGAATGTGGAGCAGAAATCCAGACTCATCAGACCAGTCTTCCTCAATCCAGTTTTGGAGAGTTAGCCCCTCAGTTTCCTGTCCTCAGCGAACAGGAGTGGCACCCGGTATGGTCTCCCGCTGCTGTGGCCCATCTGCTTCATGATTGGAGGTGTTTTGTGCTCAGAAATGGTCTGCAGACCTTGAGGTCATGTTGGCTTTCTATTATCTCCAACCACTCTGATCAACAAGGCCCACAGAACTGCTGCTCACTGGATATTTTATCTTTTTCAGACCATCCTCTGTCAAATCTTAGTAGATCAGCAGCTTCAGACAGATCAACCCACCAGGTAGAAACAGCCATGCTTCATTCAAAGTCTCTTAAATCTCCCTCCTTTGTCATTCTGATGCTCGGTCTGAACTTCAGCAGGTCGTCTTGACTATACTGACATGTGAGTGCACTGAGTTGCTTCCATGTGATTTGCTGATTCAGGTGCACCTTATAAAGTGGCCAGTGAGTGTACATCAAACAAAAAGAGCTGCAAACTTTGTCAGGCTTTTAAATAGCGCCCCCTGCTGTCTGGAACAGGTTAAAGGTCAAAGTTTTTCTTCACATCATTTTTGGTAAAAATTAAAAGTGCAAAATAAATTTGGTGCTTTAGTCAGCGAGCAGGGAGGCAGCGCTTCCTTATTATTATTTTTAATATCATAAGCCAAGAGGACCGGGAATGACGTGAGGGAAAGAGGCTCAGGGTCAGCTACAGACCCAGAGCGTTCATGGCGAGGACGCCATCCTTCGAACATGAGGCTGTTGGCGCCCCCTTTAGGGCATGAGGAATGTGTTCAGGCGAATTCATCCTGCTACATTTAATCTCTGCAGAAACAAATGTCATGAAGGCAAATCAAACATGGAGCTACCATAGTTCTCTGGAGTTATTCGCACAGGCACAGAAAACAAATCTGAAGAAGCAAACAATAAAAATCATAAAGCAGCAAATTCACAGAATATCAACAACATGTTTACATCACCAGGACGAGTGTTTGTTTGTTTGTTTGGGGCTGTTACATGCGCACACACACACACATATACTTAGCACAGACACTTCTTTCGAGGCCGCTAGTTGTTTTGGTTCAGACTGGATGCGTGTTGGCTGCAGCTCGTGTCAGCTCTTTCACATCTTTCATACGCGTGTGTTGGCTGCGTCTCCCTGCTGTCACAGCCCGTCTCTCACTACAGGCCATAAAAGATTCATATTTCAGAATCTTTGCTTCGTAAACTTCTTAGAAAATATACAGGAGAGAGAAAAGTCCTGTGTTCTGCTCGAAAAAAAGGATGAAGCTGGTAAACATTTGCAGAAACGTACATGGACTGGGTTGTTCTCTGGCTTCTTACGCAAGTTTTGGCTCATCAGATTTTATTTGATTTATATCAGGAGAGAGGCGTCACTCAGCCAACAAGCATCCAGTCTGACAGCCGTAGACTCTGCGTCAACACTCATTAACATCTGTTTCAGGCATCAGGGTACAAAAGCTGCGCTCGTACAATTACAGGCGTTTCAACCGTCGAATAAGGAGAAAGGGTACCCAAATCACTGACCCGTGCTGTCCCACCTCTAGTCTGCTGATTTATCACAAAAGTTGTTGATTCCAGAAATGACAAGAATATTTTTATTTTTATAGAGGCAGTCCTGTTTATCCTGTACAGACACCCTGCCAACTTCTATAGTGGACAGCATGGAGAAAGATAATTAGAAACAACAAGCCTTCGCTCACCAGTATTGATCGTTTTTCTGTTTGTTATATTTTTAGTTTGTAGATGGGGGGGTTGCGGGAAGGGGTCTGTAATTATGCTTTTGTATTTTCATGTATGTCTTGTTAAACTGGAAAACTGAGAATAAAATATTCTGAAAAAATAAATGAATAATCGTTGATTCCCACGCAGCAGCGTCTGAAACAAAAATACCTCACCATGTTCAAATAAGACGTGGATTTAGAGCAATGTGACCTCCAGCTGGTGATGGAAACAAGGTCAGAGTTTACTGCTCCAGGCGGTACCAAACTGAACTGAACCAAAACCAGACCACTCAGTGGAAACAAGGCTTTAGTGATTCTTAATGCTCAAACTGTACTGCAGACAAACAGACGTCACTGATATACCTCAGTCCAAGTATTAAGACCGCCTGGTCCACAGAAGTTAAGCACAGGTGATCAAAACTACGACGTATTAACCTTCATCCAGCCTCGTGATGGGAATTTCAGCTCATTTTAGAGATCTGAACCATTTGGCTCAGCTGATAATTGGATAAAATGGGGATGGGATTAAAGGTGACAGGAAGGAGGAGTCAGTCCACCAGGACTGGGTTTGGGACAGGAGGAAAAGAGACGGGCTGGAGGTTAAAAATCAACCTCTGTCTGCTACCATTTTGGTTTTTCTCTCTTACTGTGTATCCTAACTGCCTGCGAGCAACACGGCACAACGCTGCCAGACGTGGTGCAACATTTCAGCCCTGACACCCTGTTTCTGTTTTCATATCCATCATGCGCGTCAAAGTTAAGTATATGGCATATTACTTCATTTTAACCCTCCCAGCTCCAGCCATTTTCTGTTTTTTTTGTTAAAATGCATGTAAAACCTCGACCTTGTCAAGCACGGCCCAAGAGATAACACGAAAACTTAAATCTGAAAGAACTTTATACAAATACACACAAATTTACCATGAACAAGGCTTTTCAATATATTTTGCTCTAGCTTCAGTGATTGTGAGATAAAATTAAAGAGCGCTCAGAGACATAAAGCAAACAGTGTGCTCGTATTTCCACTTCTTCTTCAGGTGTTTTCTGACCTCAGGTTTCAGTGCTGCTCTTGGAGGCTGTTTTTGTTTCAGATGTTTCAAGCAACACATCGATCACTCACACCTAATTTTTAATCGTTTTGGGAGGTAACACATGATTATCTCTCTCCTGTTCACCTTAGGCCACTTCTGATTGGACGCTGCTGTCAAGAAACAAGAGAAGAGGAAAACGGGCAGATCTGATTGGTCCATGGACTGACGGGGAGTCCTTACAGAGGCCTAACAACATCACTGCTATAATTTTATTAACATTTCTGTCGGGGTATATTTGACCTGAAGCCATTTTTGATCTTGCACAGAGGTCTGTTATAAGGATACACTTATAAGATATAGGTAAACGTGAGTGTTAGGTGGAGTTCGGAGGGTTAAACGGGTGCAGCGTGGACAGCAGGCGAGCGACACTGAGCAATGCAACGCGACATTGCACGCTTAGGAAGGACACAGTGTGAAATGAAAAAACTGAGACTGGTCTTCAACCAGCAGCAGGCAGATTAACAAGCAGCATCTTTGGATTGGGTCCACAAGCAGGGATGTACAATATCAGATTTTTCGCCAGTATCTGATACGCCATTTTTAAAAAGAAATGAATGACAGTGAGTTTTTTATGTTATATCCAAAACAAATATTTGAAATGAGAGTTAAATCCTGCTCTACCTGCTATTTAAAAAGCTACAAAAACCCATTTACTAAACTTCAAAAGCAAAAACAAAATGCTGATACATCAGGCTAAAATACTCACAGATATATCTGCTGACGCAGTATTTAACTTTTGAAGAAATCACCTACTCACATGAAAATCGAGCACTCCTACCCAAATATTCACTGTCTACACTGAAGCAGCTGAATCTAGATGTCATGCCTGATGTATAGTAAACATGATTGTTGGCACATTTTTTAAATATCAGCAACAAAAACACGTCATTTCATTTTTTTTCTAACATGGTGTACTAATGTAGTACTAATGTAGTATGCTCTTCTGTTGCCTGCCTTGGCCAGGACACTCTGGCAAATATCGATTTTAAATCTCGATGTGGGCCTTCCTGCTTCGATGAGGGTTAAATTAATACACAAAATAAGAATAAATACCAAATGGGATAAATACATTTGTTTGTTAGCATGCTTATGTCAAAATGAGGGTGGAAAGCTGTTAAAAAGGCGATGCTGGCCACCATTCACTGTTACGTAAGCGAGTCTGGATGGAGGTTAATGAACCACAGTGAGCTCGATAAAGCTCGATAAAGCTCGATAAAGAGGAGTAAAGAGCAGTCAGCTGTACCCAAACGCCCAAAACAGGTGCCAACGCCGGCTGAAGCGGCCCGAAGACTCACAAACATCTGATTCTTCAGGTAAATCTCCTCGTCCGCCCTCAGGCTCACTCCAGGCCCTCCTCTGCCAGCTCCACCTCCTCTTTACCCATGATGCTCTCTGTCACCCCTCCCTCCCCCTGGAACAGCTCCTCCATCAGCGTCTCCCCGGCGCTCCCGGCCCGGGACGCCCACAGAGCGGCGCCCTCCCTCAGCCCAAGGTTTCGCAGCAGCCGAGCGTAGTCGAGGAACGCCGACTCGATCAGTTTATGTGCGGGCAGAGGTTAAGGACGACATAACGAGAGAGAAATCAGAGTCAAAGACAAATATTCACATTAATCTGACATCAGGGTGGAGGGCGTTCCTGAGCCGCGATATCAATCAGCCTCAGCCGGTTTGGGAGGCAGACGCAGCAACATCCTGACGACAGGTTTAACGGCCTTTAGAGAGCAGTAATGGGTTTTTAAAAAGGATATTTGACGAGTCGTTGGCCTCCATGACTCCGTACTTCAGACAGGCTTCAATGAAGAGGGCAGCTCGATCAAACTGTCTCATACTGCAGACAGAAAGAGAAGGAGGGACAGATTAAACCAGGACTCTCTGCCGCCGTGACTCTGATCCTGCAGAGAAAAATCAGCCATGAAGACGGATGTTACCTGGATCACAGGAGACACTGATGGATTTACACCATGCATGAACACAAACAAACGGTTATCACTGCTATTTATCATGCCAAACCTGGGTTTATTCTGGTTAAATATAGTCATAACTGGGTTTATTCTGATTTTATATAGCTATAACTAGGTTTATTCTGGTTAAATATAGTCATAACTGGGTTTATTCTGATTTTATATAGTTATAACTAGGTTTATTCTGATTAAATATAGTCATAACTGGGTTTATTCTGATTTTATATAGCTATAACTAGGTTTATTCTGGTTAAATATAGTCATAACTGGGTTTATTCTGATTTTATATAGTTATAACTAGGTTTATTCTGGTTAAATATAGTTATAACTGGGTTTATTCTGATTAAATATAGTCATAACTGGGTTTGTTCTGATTTTATATAGTTATAACTAGGTTTATTCTGGTTAAATATAGTCATAACTGGGTTTATTCTGATTTTATATAGTTATAACTAGGTTTATTCTGGTTAAATATAGTCATAACTGGGTTTATTCTGATTTTATATAGTTATAACTAGGTTTATTCTGGTTAAATATAGTCATAACTGGGTTTATTCTGATTTTATATAGTTATAACTAGGTTTATTCTGGTTAAATATAGTTATAACTGGGTTTATTCTGGTTAAATATAGTCATAACTGGGTTTATTCTGATTTTATATAGTTATAACTAGGTTTATTCTGGTTAAATATAGTCATAACTGGGTTTATTCTGATTTTATATAGTTATAACTAGGTTTATTCTGGTTAAATATAGTCATAACTGGGTTTATTCTGATTTTATATAGTTATAACTAGGTTTATTCTGGTTAAATATAGTTATAACTGGGATTATACAGATTTTATACAGTAATATCATGTTTCAAATGGTTTAATATAATCAAATCTGGGTTTACACTGGTTTAATATCATAGAAACTGGGTTTTCAATGCTTTTAAAAATTGGATTAATACTGGTTTCAAACAAGAATAGTTCAGTTTAACTGCTTTATCTAGTTATGGCTGGGTTACACTGGCTACACGTAGTCATTAATGGGTTTATTCTGGTGTCACATCATAAAAACTTTTCACAGATTTGGTACAGTAATAACTGAATTTACACTGGATTTAAAGAACAATGACTGGGTAAACACTGGTTTAACAAACTAATATGTGGATAAATACAAGATTTTAAGAGCAACAACGGGATCATTGACTGGTTTAAAAGAGTAACAACTGGATATGCAGTGGAGTTAAATGTCAAAAACTGGGATTTCCCTGATTTTATTCAGTGTTAGAGTGGTAAACACTGGTTTAAAACTAGAATAACTGGGTCAACACTGGTTTTATTCAGTGTTGGAGTGGTAAACACTGGTTTAAAACTAGAATAACTGGGTCAACACTGGTTTTATTCAGTGTTGGAGTGGTAAACACTGGTTTAAAACTAGAATAAGTGGGCAAACACTGGTTTTATTCAGAGTGAGAGTGGTAAACACTGGTTTAAAACTAGAATAACTGGGCAAACACTGGTTTTATTCAGTGTTAGAGTGGTAAACAATGGTTTAAAACTAGAATAACTGGGTCAACACTGGTTTTATTCAGTGTTGGAGTGGTAAACACTGGTTTAAAACTAGAATAACTGGGTCAACACTGGTTTTATTCAGTGTTAGAGTGGTAAACACTGGTTTAAAACTAGAATAACTGGACAAACACTGGTTTTATTCAGTGTTAGAGTGGTAAACACTGGTTTAAAACTAGAATAACTGGGTCAACACTGGTTCTATTCAGTGTTGGAGTGGTAAACAATGGTTTAAAACTAGAATAACTGGGCAAACACTGGTTTTATTCAGTGTTAGAGTGGTAAACAATGGTTTAAAACTAGAATAACTGGGTCAACACTGGTTTCATTCAGTGTTGGAGTGGTAAACACTGGTTTAAAACTAGAATAACTGGGTCAACACTGGTTTTATTCAGTGTTAGAGTGGTAAACACTGGTTTAAAACTAGAATAACTGGGCAAACACTGGTTTTATTCAGTATTAGAGTGGTAAACACTGGTTTAAAACTAGAATAACTGGGCAAACACTGTTTTTATTCAGAGTTGGAGTGGTAAACACTGGTTTAAAACTAGAATAACTGGGTCAACACTGGTTTTATTCAGTGTTGGAGTGGTAAACACTGGTTTAAAACTAGAATAACTGGTCAACACTGGTTTTATTTAGTGTTAGAGTGGTAAACACTGGTTTAAAACTAGAATAACTGGGCAAACACTGGTTTTATTCAGAGTTGGAGTAGTAAACACTGGTTTAAAACTAGAATAACTGGACAAACACTGGTTTTATTCAGTGTTAGAGTGGTAAACACTGGTTTAAAACTAGAATAACTGGGCAAACACTGGTTTTATTCAGTGTTAGAGTGGTAAACAATGGTTTAAAACTAGAATAACTGGGTCAACACTGGTTTTATTCAGTGTTGGAGTGGTAAACACTGGTTTAAAACTAGATTAACTGGGCAAACACTGGTTTTATTCAGTGTTAGAGTGGTAAACACTGGTTTAAAACTAGAATAACTGGGCAAACACTGGTTTTATTCAGTATTAGAGTGGTAAACACTGGTTTAAAACTAGAATAACTGGGCAAACACTGGTTTTATTCAGAGTTGGAGTAGTAAACACTGGTTTAAAACTAGAATAACTGGGTCAACACTGGTTTTATTCAGAGTTGGAGTGGTAAACACTGGTTTAAAACTAGAATAACTGGGCAAACACTGGTTTTATTCAGAGTTGGAGTGGTAAACACTGGTTTAAAACTAGAATAACTGGGCAAACACTGGTTTTATTCAGAGTTGGAGTGGTAAACACTGGTTTAAAACTAGAATAACCGGGCAAACACTGGTTTTATTCAGTGTTGGAGTGGTAAACACTGGTTCAAAACTAGAATAACTGGGCAAACACTGGTTTTATTCAGTGTTAGAGTGGTAAACACTGGTTTAAAACTAGAATAACTGGGCAAACACTGGTTTTATTCAGTGTTGGAGTGGTAAACACTGGTTTAAAACTAGAATAAATGGGCAAACACTGGTTTTATTCAGTGTTGGAGTGGTAAACACTGGTTTAAAACCAGAATAACTGGGTCAACACTGGTTTTATTCAGTGTTAGAGTGGTAAACACTGGTTTAAAACTAGAATAACTGGGCAAACACTGGTTTTATTCAGTGTTGGAGTGGTAAACACTGGTTTAAAACTAGAATAAGTGGGCAAACACTGGTTTTATTCAGTGTTAGAGTGGTAAACACTGGTTTAAAACTAGAATAAATGGGCAAACACTGGTTTTATTCAGTGTTGGAGTGGTAAACACTGGTTTAAAACTAGAATAACTGGGTCAACACTGGTTTTATTCAGTGTTAGAGTGGTAAACACTGGTTTAAAACTAGAATAACTGGGCAAACACTGGTTTTATTCAGTATTAGAGTGGTAAACACTGGTTTAAAACTAGAATAACTGGGCAAACACTGGTTTTATTCAGAGTTGGAGTGGTAAACACTGGTTTAAAACTAGAATAACTGGGCAAACACTGGTTTTATTCAGTGTTGGAGTGGTAAACACTGGTTTAAAACTAGAATAACTGGGCAAACACTGGTTTTATTCAGAGTTGGAGTGGTAAACACTGGTTTAAAACTAGAATAACTGGGGAAACACCTGGTTTTATTCAGTGTTGGAGTGGTAAACACTGGTTTAAAACTAGAATAACTGGTCAACACTGGTTTTATTTAGTGTTGGAGTGGTAAACACTGGTTTAAAACTAGAATAAGTGGGCAAACACTGGTTTTATTCAGTGTAAGAGTGGTAAACACTGGTTTAAAACTAGAATAACTGGTCAACGCTGTTTTTATTTAGTGTTGGAGTGGTAAACACTGGTTTAAAACTAGAATAACTGGGCAAACACTGGTTTTATTCAGTGTTGGAGTGGTAAACACTGGTTTAAAACTAGAATAACTTGGCAAACACTGGTTTTATTCAGTGTTAGAGTGGTAAACACTGGTTTAAAACTAGAATAACTGGGTCAACACTGGTTTTATTCAGTGTTGGAGTGGTAAACACTGGTTTAAAACTAGAATAACTGGGCAAACACTGGTTTTATTCAGTGTTAGAGTGGTAAACACTGGTTTAAAACTAGAATAACTGGGCAAACACTGGTTTTATCCAGAGTTGGAGTGGTAAACACTGGTTTAAAACTAGAATAACTGGGCAAACACTGGTTTTATTCAGTGTTGGAGTGGTAAACACTGGTTTAAAACTAGAATAACTGGGCAAACACTGGTTTTATTCAGTGTTAGAGTGGTAAACACTGGTTTAAAACTAGAATAACTGGGCAAACACTGGTTTTATTCAGTGTTAGAGTGGTAAACACTGGTTTAAAACTAGAATAACTGGGCAAACACTGGTTTTATTCAGTGTTGGAGTGGTAAACACTGGTTTAAAACTAGAATAACTGGGCAAACACTGGTTTTATTCAGTATTAGAGTGGTAAACACTGGTTTAAAACTAGAATAACTGGGCAAACACTGGTTTTATTCAGTATTAGAGTGGTAAACACTGGTTTAAAACTAGAATAACTGGGCAAACACTGGTTTTATTCAGTATTAGAGTGGTAAACACTGTGTTATAAGAGTAAGAACCGGATTTCTACGAGCTTTAAAGAGTAAGAACTGACTCCTCAGATGTCTGATCTGCTCCAGAGCAAAGACGAGAGGCTGCACAACAACAGAATGAAGATGAGGGACAGAGTCAAGGACGAAGGGAGCACGGCAGAATTTTCTGATGAGGGAGGAAAGAAAACGAGAAGGTCGAACCTAAACTATTCAGAATTCATAAATAAATACGAGTATCAATCAAGTTTGAATCAGAAATGAATTCAAGGAAAATATGTTAAAGTCTGGAAACTTCCTGGAGACTTTCCAGGCAGCATGATGAACTTTAGCTGCTGTGAGTGACAGAGGAATACAGAGCAGGGGCAGAGGAGCAGATACAGAACTTTGAGCTGGACTGCATCACTCAAAGGCTGATGGGGAACTCCATTAAAGAACCATTGAGACGGGTGAATTTCTGCCCTAAGGAAGCCCTAAAGGGCCAAAAACCTTTACTGGGGACACTCCATCAGCTACTGAGTGGTTCCAGTTTTCTTTAGAGACCTCCCTGCATCTACACAAAAAGTGATAATAAACCAGTTAAAGATGATTTCATGGATGAAATCGAAGACAGCTTACCCTGTGAATGTCATCAGTATTTCCTCTGGCACCCTGGTTGGGAATCAAGGACTTAAGGGACTTTTAAGTGACACCTTTAATCTGTTGTAGCTGATTTTAGCTCCTTTTACTTTTAGTGTTTTCCTCTGTTATGGTTTTTATTTTCTTTTTAATTATTAATGTCTTTACCTACTTTATTTAAATTCCCATTTTACTTATTTTATGGTTTACTTTCTACCTCTGTTTGTTCATAGTAAGTTGTATTTTTACTCTTTTTCTGGATCACTTTTTAGGCTCTTATATTGTTTCATCTCAGCTATTTGTTATCTCTCTATATCTGATTTTATCCTCCCACCTTCTGCCCTTTCCCCCTTTGACTGCCTTTTCTTTTCTGATACCTTTATTTTTATTTTGGTCCTCATAGTCTCATACCTGCCGATATACCTAATAAAGTGGCCGGTGTGTTTAGGTGCTTGTCTGTTTACTGATCTATAATTTATTTCTTCAGTCTGTGGTTGTTTTTTTATTCTTTTTTAGGTTTAATTCCTTTATTAGTGATATCTGCTCAGATCTTTGTCCTTGAACTTTAAAAATCAGGCACACATCTGTAAATGTTTGGAAAGTGTCAAAGTGGAGAATTTTAAACTTGTTTTAATAATATTTAAAAATGAAAATGTAAAGGTTTCCTGGGTGTCCCCCTGTTGTGTGGGACCCGGCTGTGACACTGTGTAGATATCTGCAGGCTGTGAGGAGAAATATTCACTGCTGCTGTTCAGTTTTGTTTCTTTAGTGTTTGTGTTTCTCATTTTAATGTCTCTACATGTCTGTCACATCACTCTGGAGACAACAAACGCTGCATGATTTCCCCTCTGATGGACACTTCAGACACCTCAAACGCTCTGATCAATATCCATAAATGTAAAAAGTGAATAATGCCCCTCTGTAAGTCCTGAGAAGCAGAAAAAGCCGATTAAAATCCTGCTCTGTGGTTCAATCATCAAACACGACGGCTCAAATGGATGTGTTGTATTTTTTAAAAAGTATTTTTCAGAGCAGATGATTATTATGATCTGTCTGTTTTATTCTGCTCCCTCATTGTAACTTTGATTAAAAAACTTCTCTCTAAATAAGAACCATTATTCTGTTTGTCGGCGCTGTTGATTTCCTCGGCCTGTAAATCACAGGCGGCGTCGTCCTCGTTCTGAAATAAATGACTTTTCAAACATTAAACGTTTCCCATCACATAAATAAAATAGAAAGATGTTTTCATCCACCTGTGCAGCATCTCTCCCACTTTATAAAAGCAGCCCAGGCTCAGCAGCACCAGGATGGCTTTGGACTTCTGATTCACCTGCGGCGAGCACAGATGCTCCGCCCACCGCTTCAGCACGTCGGAGCTCTCTGCAGGACTGAGGCGCACCTGAGACGGAACAACATCCAGGTTATGTTTGGAGCATAATATCAAACCCTATGAAACATTTCTGCAGAAAGAACAGGAAAAGTGTCTGGATCTGAGGAAACTTTCACTTCTTACAGACAAATGCTGTCCGATGAGTTTGAGCTGATGTTTGACATCAGGATCAATAAACTGTCGAATTATTGGTACCAAAGACTTCTATAATCGTGACTGTGGAATCTAACCAGTATAAATATCCTTTAATTTAAGTAAGTAACTTAAAATGAGTCAAACAGAATAAGAGTTTAAGACTTGATATCCAGAGTAGACTGGTTAGAGCTCAATCAGGCTGTCATTGTTTACTGAATTAAAATCAGCTGTAGTGGCTTTGCGTAGAGCCTGGTGCTGATGTCCGTGCACAGTTAACCGAGGTTCTGATAACTCTGCATCAATAAAGGCAAAAACCCTGGAAAATGTATAAAGTGACCTCGGGCTGGGCGATATGGCCTAAAAACAAAATCCCTGATTTTTTTTTTTCACAAACCTCTTCTTACGATTTTAATCATTTTTTTCCCTCTCAAGAAAAAAACCTCCAAGTGACACAAAAACACCAGAATCAAGTTTAGCTTTTATTTTTAAAAAATATATTCTGAAACTAATCAGAATTTCCCTCAAACAGTTAAGATGTATGCTGGTACTTCTTTCAAAAACATGTTGATAATGTTGTCTGAACGTAGGCAGGTTTGTCTGCATAAACACTGAATTCTGAGCTGTTTTAAAGTATATTAACATGAAACTCTCTGATCAATATTTAACCTCATTTAAAAAAACAAATACAAGCCTAAACATGTGCTTGTGAAAACCTGACTGGGCTCACCATCATGAAAACTGTACATTTTCAGTATTTATATTTTCAAACATTTCAACAACTCACAAAAAGAGTAAGTGTAAAAAATCTTGATTTTTAATTTCTAAGTCTTCTGCAAAAAATAATTTGAATTAATCGATTTAATCAACATAATGCCCAGCCCTAAAGTGACAATAATAATAATGAAACAAAGATAAGCTTCAATATTGTCCCTCTCTGACAGTTTCAGTGTTTCCTGCCCTCCAGAGGACGCTCGTCTCCTCGCTGGTCATCAAGTTAAAAAATAGAAAATTAAATAAATGACCTTCATATGGAGTCAGAAATCTTCTTTATCTTTACATTACTATTCAATCGTCGGTCCCTGCCTCTTCACCATCAGACCAGAGTTACCTTGGCCAGCCAGGCGGCGCGGTTCCACTCGCCGTACGTCTGCAGGTAGCGGCAGGCGTCGGCCGCCTTGTCGATTAGACACAGCAGCTGGACTCCCTCTGAGGGACGAGACATGAGGACAATCAATCAGAGGACAGACGGACAAACAACACAACCCGAAGCTCTAAATGAAATAAGTCAACAGTACAGTGATTATTTCTGCCCCCTTCATGGTTTTACTGAAGCTCCACATCCTCCCTCAGTTCGTCCACATCATCAGGCTGCTCCAAACAAAAGGGACGACTAAAACGGACCCTTAATCAGTCAAATCCAACGTCTTCTCTGCTGATTCAGAGGCTTTTACTTCAAACTTTCAGCTGGTTTGTAGATCCAGATGTTTCGCTGTTGTGCCCAAAAGTTTTGCTTTCGAGTTTAAAAGTTTTACTCGAGGGTCGTAAAGAATCAAGAACATGTCTGTAGAATAAACCGTCCAACTTTGGAGGGGAATGAATTAAAACAAATTTAGATTTTCAAGATTTTTTTTTTTTTGGTTTGGCACCAGAACATAAAATAAAACACACTGCCTGAAATATTAATACCTCTGCTTTCATGCCTTACAAGCTTTAATGCATCAAAGATTTTTAACTGGACTTTTATTTTAATAATGTTTGTAGAACCTCAAATCTTTCAGACAGAATTCAGCTTAAGAAATCATTTCATCCAGGACAACCAGAATATCTATAATATGATGATATCAGACTGCTGTATCATGAGTTATGTGACCATGAAAAAATCTAAACTACATTTAAATCTCGCAAAATCCAACAAAATCAACGCTTAAACGTCTGAATCTGCGTCTCTGAAGCCGTGGATTCTAGAGAAACAAAATCAAATTATGCAAAGACACAAATCAACATAATTCAACTTATTCCTCTGGAGGTTTT
The DNA here is from genome assembly GCA_037902135.1 of Cetoscarus ocellatus. Classification (NCBI taxonomy): domain Eukaryota; kingdom Metazoa; phylum Chordata; class Actinopteri; order Labriformes; family Labridae; genus Cetoscarus; species Cetoscarus ocellatus. The sequence continues at coordinate 150,681 of JBAMNC010001863.1, forward strand.
TTGCTCTATTTAGTAATTTGTGCCACTTTTGGAGGACATTTTCATCTGAAATAACAGAAAGGGCCACATCTCATTGCTCAAACGTCCTCTTTGATTCTTTTGGATAAACTGTTGAGTTTCGTTGACCTCTGGATGCTCCTGGTTGGACACCATTGTCAAGAAAAGAAGAAAAGACGATCTTGAGCACATTTGATCCGTCTCTTAAGGTCAAGGGTGGAGGTATTCAAAACAGATGTGTATGGATGTGTGTAAATATTCATATATACACATTTCTTTTATTTAATTATATTTTTTTTCTGTTTGCTGTTTGTTTATTTGTTCATTTACTGCTTTGCTTAATTTTCTGTTTTTATTCTCTTTCTTCGATGTATAACAATGTCACCTAACAGAGCTGCTTTGTACCTTATATATTTAAAAAATATTAAAAATAAAGTTACAAAAATTGGAGGCACTAAAAAGATGCTACTTCATTTATCATACAAAAATAGTGATTAAAAAAACTGCAGATTTATCACAACATTTCTGATAAAATAATTATACTGCATTCAGTTGGATTTAAAAAAAGTGCAAGGTACATATTTGACCTGAAACCCTTCAGAGGTTGACCAAAGTCAGCTTCACAGTGGTCCATAAAGATCCATCAGATGGTTTTAACTGACGAGGAAACAAAACGAGTATTACGGCACGAGGGCTCGGACATCCCATTGAGTTTGAATCCTGAAGAAACCAAACCTGATGTCCAGTTTCTGGGTCGAGTCAAAGTTAAATCATTTTAAGCTTTTATAAAACATCAGATTTGAAGTATGGAGACCATCTAGAGGCCTGAAGAAGACATGAATCAGTGATCTGTTTCACGGCTGCAGACGTCCACACACTCCTGCACGCGCTCACTCGAGTACCTGCCAGCTTGCCGTTGGCGATCATGTTGGTGGCGACCAGTTTGATGGTGGACTGAGAGGGTCCAGAGGAGGTGATGGTGGTCACCAGGCAGGCCTTCAGGGAGTCGCAGTAGTAACTCTGATTGTCCGCACTCGTCTCCAGCAGCAGCTGCACCGCACGGTCCGTCTGAGGGACAAGAATCAGACCATCAGACACGAAAAGGACGAATTAAATCCAAAAGAATACAAAATATCATCAGAATATATGAGATTTAACTTCAACCTGCACGATGTGATCCTGACAGAGAAGCAGACAGGACCCTTAGAGTTAAATCCATTTAGTACATTCCTTTTAGGAGTGGTTAAGAGTACCCCACCCCCCCCCCCCCACCCCCCACCCCACCCACCCCCCGAGAATGGTCTGAAGAAGAGGAAATATCCAGTGGGTCAGAGGAGAAAGGTTGAGATGTATCTCGGAAAGATTTGACTTAGATTTTACTAGCCTTAGATGATAGTGTTGCAAATACCCTTATTCTGTATTTTAATGCCTATTTGTTTTATTTATTCATTTATTTATTTTTTAAATACTTCTTATGGCTAATACCAGGACCTCAGTAACTAGATTTGTTCTTTTCTCATCTAAGTGCAGACTGGAATGATAAATAAAACTCCACTGAATCCTTTGAATGAGACCTCCAGCAGCTCCATGTCTCAAAACTCTGATCATCTCAAACTGTTTTGTCGGCCTCCACAGTCACCAGATCTCAGTCCAGTAGAGCACCTTTGGGACGTGGTGGAGCAGGAGGTTCTCATCATGGATGTGCAGCAGCTGCTGTCATGGAGATATGGACCAACATCTCTGAGGGACGTCTCAGCAGCCTGAGACTGACTGATCCATCAGCAGTGATCGTCCTCAGCTCACCTGTCCACACCTGTGGCTGACCCCGGGACACGACCTGCAGCCTCAGCAGCAGCTGATCAGCCCGTGGCTCCTCTGAAGCTCTCTGATGTTTGGACTGAGGGCCTTCAGCCTTCAGCCTGACAGAACATGGAGGAACATGGATCTTAAGGAGGGGAAACCGTGTCTGCTATCACGCGCTCATCTGCAGGAGGCGGAGACTGGAGCTCGTCCCGGGGTCGGCTCACACCGCCTCAGCCCGGCCTCTGATTGGTCCGCCGCTCCTCGCTCGCAGGCGGCTGATTGCAGCTCTGATTAGAGGGCGAGCGAGGCCGACACAGAGGGGAGAGAGAGGTGACTCCAATCTCCTTCATCCTGCTTCATTAGGCCGGCCATTACCGCCACCATGGATTTAACATGATGAGCACGAGCATCGACCAGAGGCTGCGAGGGGGGGGTAGTAACAGGTTAATGGAGGGAGGGGGCGATTATCGGGGGGAGTTTTCATCAAAAAGAGACGTTTTGGAGACGCTGCTGTCCAACAGGAGCAGAAAAACGTCTGAAAATAGATGATTGTTGTTCTGAGGACAGTGTTTCTTATTCAGGAGCTGTTTTTCTTTTCCTTTAATATTTATTCATGACTTTTGTCTTCTGCTCACACAAAGTGTCGTCTTTAGCTTCTGTCAGTGACTTCAGAAGGGCGAGATGTCCTCTAGTAGGTTGAGGATGCATCTATTAAAAGGATGAATACATAATTCATAATGTTTTGATCTCTGTAATGTATGCTGAGGAGACAGAGGATTAAACATCATGTGTAACATCTCATCTTCAGCACGGATGATAATCCTGAATTATACTCATTTAATCTTCTTTTAATGGATCAATAATTCATTTGTGTTGTGTTGTTTATTTATTTACTCAAATATGATCCTGAGTGAATGCTAACTGTAAGACTTTTATGATTATTAAGACAAAGTTATTTTTGTAAATTAGCATCATTCTCATGTTAGATTCTTCTGTGTAAAAGGCTTACGACTTCAACCCTGAAACATTATTATATTCAGTCATCAGACAAAATACAACAATCCCAAATATATTACAGCCCCAAAAGGTCAGTCATTATGAGTTAAGCAAAGTGCTGATACAAGCTGATCCTCCCTTCTTATCAAACTAAGACACCACTTCACAACAAAAAAATCTGTTATAAGCAAATCATCAAAAATAGATCGACTAACCATCCTTTTGGAAACAGATGCTGAGTTACTGTAAATGTTATTTCTGCATTATTCCACAGTTTAACACGGATAACTCATCCTCTCGTATAAACACCTCTTCAATCACATCGAGCTTCTGTACAGTGTCTGGAAGGGACTTTGATTTTGCTCTAAATATTAGCTGCATTATTATTTTACTGTGTGAAGTAAAAATAGTTTCAGGCCGAGCTCTGATCCCTGGGGTTTTTATTCACTAAATTACTCTCCAAACAAGAACAAGCAGACAGTTTACCATCATTCATGTCAAAGGCCTGTTCAGATCAATAAATAAATCAACTCGTCATTTTCAGCTTCATTTTCCATTTCCTCTAACATCTGGATGACTGAGTTCTGGTTCTGTCCAGGTAAAGACTTTATGCTCCTGATGAAAAACATCTGTATCAGTGATAATGAGTACAGAAATACTGGATATCTGCAAAAATCCAAGGATGAGGTTCAGATGATGCTTCCTCTGCAGTTATCGGCCGAACCACGCTGAAGGTAAAGAGAAAACACTCCTGTATTTCTGTCTGATAAAACAGACCTGACAAAGTGACGACTATATGAAGACAACATGAGCGTGTCTGATCTATTAAGTGGTCCATGCTGGTTTTCTCCTTTTTACAAATGAACAGATTTAACTGTTAAACAGAAAGTTAAATCTTTAATAATAATAAAAACAATAAAAAAACAGTGTTCCAGCAGTCCTTCAACAATGAAATCCAGACTCTCTGAGACTCTCTGAGACCTCGATGGAGACACACGTAAACAATTTCACACAGTAGAGCAAACAGTGATGAACACAGGCCGGATATATTAAAATAAAAATCTTTATCTTTTCTATTTGAACAGCTTTGTTCATCCCTCTCTAGGTTTGTTTGGAGCAGCTTGTACAACAAAACAGAACAAATCACAATAACTTAAAGAAAACAGATGAAGCTCAGAAAGAAACAAGGCCCTGATATAAACAATAAATCATTAATAATCAGACTTCATAAAAACATGATCAAAATATAAAAACAATCAAAAGCATCAGCCTGATGAAATGATAAATATGTTGTTACTGTTTGTCTGAAAATCTCCTTCAGTCGGCCATGACCTCTGACCCTGAGGGTGACCTCACTGTGACCCTTTTATATCCCTGTAACCTCCCACAGAGCTGAACCCTGACCCACTTTGGTGCAGCACCCACCTGGCCCAGCAGGAGGAGCTGGTCGGCACATTTCTTGGTGTGCTCGTAGCTGGAGCGCTTCACCTCCTGCAGGTGGACCCGGTCGAGCTGAAACTTCTGTGAACAGACAGAAACACGGCATTCCCGTTATTTCAGAGGCCTCTCCAAAGTTTGGAGAATAAAGTGGGTGAAGAGGAGAGGGAATAAAACTAAAGAACAGACAGAGAGGAAAACAGGGATCCAGTCCATGGATGGAGAGGATAATTAAGAATTCTCTAAAATATTCATCAGATCTGCTCTGTGCTCTGCCTCCCACTCTGTTTGGATTATTCTGTCCGTTTCCTCCTCGTTAAAATTTGATCACTCGTCCCCTGGTGGGAGATCAGATGTTTTATTCACGGTGCAAACGACGGCTCCACGTGTGAAACAGAAAGGGATATTTTCTATTAGAGAGAGATCATCGGGTTTATAGGAGGCTCTGAGGAGAGATGGCACGAACTTTGTTGACATGATGGTAGATTTATCATTTCTAACCATCACACAAAACTATGAAGTGTTTTTAAATTTACATTTGCATTTATCTACAAGGAGAAGCCCCAGCAAGCTGTTTCTTGTTCTTTTTTCTTCTAGTAAAATGAAGAATATTCATATTTTTGGCCTGAAATTTCTAAAGTTCACCTGCCAGAGCCTCAAAGATCAGATTGTCACATAACGGGCTAATTATCTTCTGTCTGCAGCAGATAAGACGGGCAACAGGGTTTGCAACGTGTGTTAGAGAGGAACCTCAAAACCAAAGTCAAACCCTGAATTCAACAATCCTGTCCACGCCAGGAACTCCAGTCCATCTCTGATAGGGACGGGAATTGATCAGGTTTTATTGGTACCAAAGCCATTATCCATTCTGCTTACTGATCCAATCTAAATGCCCTGAAGTACATAAAAAATCTCTTAATTTTCTTTAAGATACAGTCTGTATATATCTTAATTCTATTTAAAAATCGTATATTTTTATATGTTTACTTTCTTTTTTTATGCTGCCACAGAGGATGTCAAACTATGTTTCACTGAACAAATTCTGTTGCCTAACAAATGTTTATATAGTGACAATAAAAAACTATTCTGTTCTATTCTATTTATCGATTCCTGGATTATCAGATGATTTAGATTAGATTAGACAGAACTTTATTAATCCCTTGGGAAATTGGGTTTCCAACAGTAAGCACACAGGTATCAGAAAAGTAAAAAAGAAAAAATGCTAATATTAAAATAAATAAATATAAATAAGAATAAAAATATGTCCACAGGTCCTCGGTCTTCCTGTTACTCCTCCTCTGCCTGTGAGGAGGTGTACAGTCTGATGGCCTGAGGGCCAAAGGACTTTCTCAGTCAGTTTGTCCTGAACTTGATCTTTAATCTTCAACTTTATGCTCACTGTTATCGGATTTATCAGGACGTGTATTTGGCGTCATATCGTGTTAATTAATCCACATCACGGCCTGCTTCGGCCTCCTGCCTACCATGATTGCTTCTTCATAAAAACTCAGATAGCACATCTTACTTCAAAGACATCGTACAGGTAAAATTAGTCTTACCACACTGGCAGATATTTAACGCATCACAAGCAACCCAGCGTTTTTTTGTTTTTTAATACTGAAATAAGATGTGCAGCTGGACATGTCAGGTAATTTTGTCTTATAATTGGTGTTGTGAGATTTTGTTGATATTGGATGAATTGAGTTCCTCAGATTTGAGTTTCTTCAGTGTAGACGTCCTCAGGGTCTGTCTGTGATGAGAGCACGACATCCTCGATTTGTGAGAGAGCCAGATCCTCGAGTAGAGAATTGATAATGACGTTTTTTAACAGAAAGACTAACGGAGCCAGACCTCGGCGTGAAGGAAAATCCTCACACGTGGATCCTGGAGGTTCGAGGTGGTTTCTGTGTGCAGGACTTTGCAGACCTGCTGGAGCCTGAAGAGGCTTTGCTGACTGATCCGTCCTCAGGGGAGCTCGTCTACAGGAAAGTGGATCCATGGTTGTTGAAGCTGTGAGTGAAGCCTCAAAGCTCTCAGAGCAGGGTGATGGTGGAGGACAGTGATGTTTTGAGCAGTGATGCTTGAGAGACAAAGTCAAAAGGTTCCTGAAGTTTGTTTTCACTGGAGTTTAACTGCCGTTAAGGCCATTAACCCATGTGTTGTGGCAGCAGGCAGGCGGCACTATACTACTTTAATTAAAGTTAAAATGCCTCTTACATAAAATAAAACTTCATTAAGCCTGAAGAGTTCAAATGGATTATTGAGTGATCAAAAAGCATTTTAACATGTAAGTGTTTTTATTGAACAATCTGGAAGTTTTATTTTTAGATCCATGCCACTAAAACTCACAGGCCACTTTAATAGGAACACCAGTTCAACTGCACATTAAAGCAAAAAGTAATCAGTCAATCACATGGCAGCAACTCAAAGCATTCAGGCATGTAGACAAGGTCCAGAAGACCTGCTGAAGTCCTGAGAAGCATCAGAATGAAGAGGAAAGAGGATTTCTTTGAACGTGGCAGGTAGTTGGATGTATATATTTGTATATATATGTATATGTGTATTTTATATATGTACATATGTATCTATGCATATATGTGTATCCATTTTATGAAGAGCTTTGTGCTCTATTGTAAAGTGTCTTGAGATAACACCTGTTAAGGGTTGGCGCTATACAAATAAAAACTGATTGATTGATAGTTGGTGACTGTGTTTAAAGAAAAACTGCTGATCTTCTGGGATCTTCACACAAACATCTCAGAGGATGAACGTCATTATGGATGTTCTGCCCACAAATCAGCAGCAGCTACGATCAAGAAGATATGGAGGAACAATACTTTGGAATTTTTATCTTTAAATGATTAAGTCTTGTTTTTACAGACATAGATAAAATTAGATTTGAAAAAAAAAAATATAAGTTTATATTCATACAGACTGGGAAGCTAAAGAACTGGTTATTCATTGATGGAGACTCCTTTTCAGACATTTATCCAAGTGTTTTTCTTTTTTTCTGTCTGTACTTTTATTTTGCCTTTTGTTGTATGTTTGAAATAAACTAATCAATCAATCAATCAATCGGTACGGAGCAACATCTCAGAGGGTTTCAGCAGCTTGGAGAATTAATGAGCTCTGAAGGTGAAGCAGGTCCAACCTGGACTAGCAGGATGTGCCTAATAAAATGGCCAGTAAGAGCACTCTGCATTGATATAAATGTTTCCTCCTGTTTCAGAGCATGTTTGACCCCTGAACTGCTCATCTCCGTGTCTCATATTTAACTCTTGAACATCATGTTGAATGTCTGTGCGTCAGAGCCTTCGGCAGAGAAACTGAACATTCCTCCGCAGCCTGTGAGCTCCGTGTTGTGTTTCAGTGATTAAAGTGTGTGTGCTGCAGGATGTGGAGCTGTTTTAAGACAACAGGAGCTAAATGTAGCTGCAGACTGTCAGTGCTGCTCTTTAAAGTCTGTGATCACTGCGAAGACCCTCATTAACTCTGAGCTCCACTCTGCTCAGACAGATATAATAAAAAGGCTGAAAAAAAACAGGCTGATATAAACTTTCCATTAAAATTATATAATACATTCTGCTGCCTCTAAAAGCTGTTATATGTTTCTTTTGTTTCTCAGTTTTGGTCTAAAGGTGCATGTCCTCTCCTCCTGATGAACTGATGTGATCCAGAGCAGCCAACCTCACAGGCAACTTTTTAATGACTTTCTGACTCCAAACAGTCTCAGGAGAATCTTCTGCAGCCTCCACCTAAAAATACCTCCAATTACAATGAAGTTGGGACATTGTGTAGAAGTTAAAACACAGGATACAATGATTTGCAAATACACCACAAAGACAAGATATTAACTGTTCAAAAATGTTTTTGTTTTGTTGCACATATTCACTCATTTTTAATTTGACACCTGGGACAGGAGCATGTTTACCTCTGAAACATCTAATCCTTTAACAACACTCAGTAAGAGCTGAGGACACTGACCGCTGAGGCTTTGAACTCTTTCTCATTCTTGTTGATGTTCAACTTCAGTGTCTCACAGTCCAGGTCTCTGTTATTCTTCATAATGCTCCTCACCTGTTCAGTGGAGACAGGTGTGGACTGCAGCAGGTCAGTCTAGTCCCTGTTCAGTGGAGACAGGTGTGGACTGCAGCAGGTCAGTCTAGTCCCTGTTCAGTGGAGACAGGTGTGGACTGCAGCAGGTCAGTCTAGTCCCTGTTCAGCTGGAGACAGGTGTGGACTGCAGCAGGTCAGTCTAGTCCCTGTTCAGTGGAGACAGGTGTGGACTGCAGCAGGTCAGTCTAGTCCCTGTTCAGCTGGAGACAGGTGAGGACTGCAGCAGGTCAGTCTAGTCCCTGTTCAGTGCGAGACAGGTGTGGACTGCAGCAGGTCAGTCTAGTCCCTGTTCAGTGGAGACAGGTGTGGACTGCAGCAGGTCAGTCTAGTCCCTGTTCAGCTGGAGACAGGTGTGGACTGCAGCAGGTCAGTCTAGTCCCTGTTCAGTGGAGACAGGTGAGGACTGCAGCAGGTCAGTCTAGTCCCTGTTCAGTGGAGACAGGTGTGGACTGCAGCAGGTCAGTCTAGTCCCTGCTGTTGTAACTCGAGCAGAATGTGTCTTCATTGTTTCTGAAATAAGCAGGGACGTCCCTGAAAAAGATGGATGGCAGCATGTTGCTCCTAAACCTGTATGTACCTTCAGCATTAATGGAGCCTTCACAGGTGTGCAGGTTACCCATGCCATGGGCACTAACACCCCCCCATACCATCACAGATGCTGTCTTTTGACCTTTGCTCTGATAACAGTCTGGATGGTCCTTTTCCTCTTTAGCCCGGAGGACACCACGTCCATGATGTCTGAAATGTGGACTCAGACCACAGCAGACTTTTCCACTCTGACGTTGGTCTAGTTTGGTTTTGACAGTATTTTTCAATCATTGTTCAATCGTATTTAGCCCATTAAATTCCACATTAATGAGTGAAACTGTTGGAAATACTTCAGTCTACAGAAAATTAAACACTCAGCTTCTTGGAGAGCATTTGGGTGGAAGAGTATGATTAGATGTTTTATTACACCTGTACAGAAACTTTACCAGACTGCAAAATCTCAGATCTATGTGAGAGTATTTGTTAAATTTAAAGACAAAAAAATCTCACTAGACTGATCCTAGGGCACAATTTCCTGACATGTCTGGATTAAGATCTTATTGAAGATATAAAAACTAAAATAAAGTCTAAATTGCTTGTAATAAGTGAAATAAACTGTCATTAAGATAAGACAAATTTAACTTGAAGATTGTCTTAAAATAAAATCTTCTCTCTGAAGCAGATATTAAACCTTCATTTAAGACCCTCACTGAGTCAAACTTTGCTTGTTTCATTGGCAGATATTTTGTCTTCATTACAAGCAGGTCAGTGCTGTATTTTTCCTTTCATTCCTTAAAGTAAGATATTTATCTTGACTTGTTAATTGAATGTGGATTAGAAGAGGTGTTTTAGATATTTTTTAACTTGAAATTAGGCAAACACACTGGCCTAGATCTGAGCTTTTCAAGCTGTTGGAGGAACCGTGGATCCCAGGAAGCCAATCATTTTCATCTGTTCTGGGTCAACAGGTTCTGAGATATCCATAAAGAACTGGCAAACATATTTGGGACAGACTTTACTTTTAACTGGGAGCAACACTTTGTTGGAAAGTTGTTGTCACCCATAAATAAGAAAACTAAGTAGGTGTTTGCAGTGTCGAGCATCGCTGCCCAGAAGGCAATTACAAAACAAAGGCTCAAGCCAGAAGCTGCAACTATATATAATAGAATAAATCACCTTTCACAGCCACTTCAGAGGAACAAATTTCAAGAATTGTGGTAAAAATGGAAAATCTATATCATCTCTGTTTGAAAAGATTTTTTCCTATTTTATTAGATAAGAGACTCCCCATGTTCCAATGCTAAGCGTAATTTTAGGTTGTTAATTTTCCTGTTCTTGCTTTTATTTATTTGTCATTGCTTTGGTTTTATTTATTTTATACCATTAAAATTATGATGAAAAATACTTAAAAGAGGGCTCATGCTGGAAGTTTGTTTGTCAGTCATTGTACCATTGTCTACTATGTGTGATTCCAAGTAAAGGTTTAACAAAGGAAATATTTCAGCCAGTCTTTTGAGGACTTGACTGAAAACATTTACAGACACAGCTCTGAGACCATCAGCTCTCCTCCTGTTTCACTGACCTGGAAGTAGGAGCTCTCACAGAGGACGTCGTGGCAGATATCGAGGTGGTTGTGGGGAGACGGCTGAGCTCCTTCGGTCTGACCCTCTGCAGACGCCACGCTCAGCTGACGGGCCTGGGCAAACGACTGCAGATAATGAGAGGCCACGGTCCAGAAGTGAAGGTCCGATTCGTCCCCGAACAGCCTGAGGATCAACAATCACATGTACGGATGGACAATCAGACTGTGGTCACAGTACGAGCATCTTAAACACTGAAATAAAACCTGTAACATTCAAACAGAAAGGTGACAGAACAGATCAGCCAAACTGAGGTATTTTCAGGTTTTTTAATCACCAAGAAAATTCAGACAAACTAATTAATGCTGTCAGGACTGCATCAGGACACTGGAAACATCCCAGAAACTCAGATTTTAGGAGGACAGTGAGGACAGAGAGAGGGATTTTTCTGTCCTGGAAGTGACTCGAGTGCCTCCTCACATCAGTTATTACAGTGACAGAAATGTGCTAAAAAATGTCTTAAAACAAACAAGCTGGAGACTGTTTTTATCATCCATATGTACATTTATTAGGGATGCACAATATCATTGGATCAATATCGTTATCTGCAGATATGAATGTTTTTTGCAGACATTTTGACCATAAAAATTGATCAGACATAAGATTCACAGTCAGAAATAGTCAGAAAGATAAAGACATCAAAATAAATAAGAGAATAAAAAATGAAGTAAAAACTTCAAAAGCAGGTTGAAATATGCACAATCCATAAGCTTTATCAACATAATTAAATTAAGTAAAGTAAGACTATGAAAAAGGCCAAAGAATTTACACTATTAACATTAACAGTATAACCCATCACCCAAATACTGGCTGTCACATTGGTAAAATGTACAATGTGCCATGATGTTTACCTCATCATCAATCAATGTCCACTTTCAGAATCAAAAACGTCACTTCCTGAAGATTAAAATGTTGTTTTTCATGCTTTACTCCTGTTTCTAACACGAATGAACCGTATCCATGAAGAACAGGTCTGTTTTAGTTAAACAGAGACTTTGTGCTTCCTTCTTATCAGCTTTGGCCTTTTGTCCTCTGGGTCACTGGTGTCAAATAAATGTGTAAATAATGTGTTTAATAGTTCCACCTTTGTTTTGCCCTCTAGTGTAAAATAAGTGCTTCATTTTCCTCAGGGTGTGACAGTTTGAAGAAGCTCACCCTCTCCATATCAGACATCTCTGCTCTAATCTCATCTTTTCTCCTTGGCTTTGACACCGTGTGTGACATCTCAATGTAATACTATTTTTATTCTTTTGTTTTATTAGGTATTTTGTATTGGTTTATTGTTTTTACCTGGTTTTACCTGTACAGCTGTTTCATGTCTCTCAGTCTGTTCTTGTATTTTATCTTATTTTTATTTTTCTTCTGTACAGCACTTTGGTCCACTGTGGTTGTTTTCAAAGTGCTTTACAAATAAAACTGAATTAGATTGCACATAAGCACCAATAAAAAAGTTTTATGAACAATAAGCACTAAGTTATTCAACAAAACAAGCCCCAGTTTCCTGCTCTTGGGCTGTAAAATATAAATATGAATGTGCATAAATGATAAACAGCATAAACATCTTCTTCTCTTTGTTTTCCCATTTTATCATTCTTTCTTTCTTGTCTCTTGTTAAGTTCTGGTTGGAATCTACTGGTAAGAAAACAACAGAATCATCCTTTGAAATTCAACACGGAGGTCCAACAACGTCACAGACATATCTGAAAAACTTGTAAAAATCGGAGAATCTCTGGTATGGTTAAAAATCCTTTATTGGACATGAATTACCCTGAAATAAAGGATTTTCAACCATATCGGCGCGCCTCCGATTTTTGGGTATTCTTCAAATATACCTCCGTCCTTGGATCCTTGAGGAGCACCCAAACCTACATTTTTGTCATCACACACCCTGACCCAGCACTCACCCTCATGTTTTCTCTTGAATATCACAGATACTTTATTTTATTTAAAAAATGTGTAAATTAATCCCATGATGGAGGATTTATCTGTGGATTTTACAGCGTAAAGCCTCCTTTAAGGCTGAATTAAAAACCTTGTGAAGGATGTATCTGACCTGCAGCCCTCTGAGATCATCAAAACTTCAGCTGACCTGATGAAGATCGGTTGCCTGGTTACAGAGATACTGTAAACAATGTAAGACGTACCGCCTGGGAGCACCGGGGCAACCGTGGAGGTGCGAGGGTTTCAGTCTGAGGATGCTGAGTCTTGCACTGTGGCTGGTTTATGGAGGATGGAGGGATTAGATCGTCTGTACTTCTTCCTGCTTCGTTTTTAAGTAAATAAAATCACTCTTTGCGTGGTGCTTAACTCTCTCTGTTCTGTGTCACATCTCCAGTTTTACAGTTAAAATCCTCACTCGCTGACCAGGCTCCGATCATCCTGCAGCTCCTCCTCACGGTTTAACTCCTCTCTGCTCCTGTTTACTGTCTCTGCTGCAGCTGTTGCTAAGTTACCCCTCTGCACCACCACCACCATCATCATCATCTTCATCGGACAAAGACAAGAGGCTCAGAGAGAGCTCTGTCACTATCTGCTGCAGAAAAGCCTGGCCGAGTCTTTCCAGGTAAATCAGGCGGTAAAATGGGTCGAGAGGGTTTCATCAGGCGCCGGAGGGAAATGAGAGGGAGATGGGAGCTGCTGACATCAGCCATCATGTCAGGGTTTATTACTGAGAGACGGGACCACAGCAGGAGGGAAACTTTACTCTGACGGCTGTAAAATGACTGAGGCTGTGGAGTCAGGATTTAACCCTTTAGTGACCTGCAGAGAGACTGAGGCTGTCTGTACAAACTCTGATGTTAAGTACTATAACTGCTCTGTTTATGAATTAAATAAAAGAACAAAACTGCAATATAACAGCTCCCTCTTGAAAAAAAATCACAAAGTATAATTGTTAATTAACTCATCGATAAATGGTCCTTTAACAATATTAAACATAAATACTTCCATTTGATTCGCTGTTCCAGAGTTACCTTTAAACTTATTTAAGCTTGTCTTGTTTTTCCTTCTCATTATATCCCCTCCGCTCTTTTAATCAACACAATTTCATACTGTGGCCAACGAGGGCAAACGGCCTTTAACGGCTCGATGCAGTTCAGTGAGAGGAAAACAGATCCAAGAGGAGAAGAGATTCACCAACAGAAACACAACCAAAGGTCAGAACCAAACACAGACACGGAGATGAGCTGCAAGTGAAAGAAAAAGAAAAAAATGAAGTAACAGAAAACAAGCTGCAAGTTTGAAACTGAGCCCAAAACAATCCAACCCAGAAAAACACCTGCAGGAGCAGAAACGCAGAAGAACCAAGAACAACAGCAGAAGAGCTCCAGGCCTGCAGGGGGCGCTGTGAATCTTTTCTGTTCTTGAGGCTGCTTCCCTCTTATTGAACTGCATCAAGCCGCTTTAGGCCGTTTGCCCTCGTTGGACAGGGTAATTTTAGGTGTTGTATTGAAAAAATCATTTTTGTATTTGAACATTTCAGACGGGGGAGAGTCGGCTGTTGGGGGGGCGGGGGGTATTATGGTCTAGGCTGATGCATTCAGAGAAACCCTGAGCACTGGAATCAATCGAATGGTTTCGTTTTTTTGTTACTCACCTGGAGACCAGCAGGCAGCGCTGCAGCAGGCTGAGCTCTGGGTCCTGTAACACGCTCTTCATGTCACTGAGGAACCAATCAGAGAGAGACATGATCAGCCAATCACAGGCCTTAGACACAGAAACAGCCAATCACACTGCTCATCCATTCCAAACTGAGCATCTAACTAAGAGCATGTCTGCAGCTGTAGGACACCTTTACTCTGGTCCAGATGTCTCAACAACATACTTTGACATTTCTGCCTAAAGCTCAGCATGCCTGTAAACCCCTCTGTTTCAGCCCTGCCCAGGACAGGCATGTTGTGATCCAGAAATGGTTTTCTGCAGACCTTGGTTCCTGTTGTCTTTCTAACATCTCCAACCACTCTGAGCTCTGACATCAACAAGGCCCAGAGAACTGTTGCTCACTGGATATTTTCTCTTTCTCAGACCATTTTCTGTACAGAATGGTGGTCGTGTGTGAAAATCCCAGTAGATCAGCAGCTTCTGATTACAACCATGCCATGTTCAAAGTCTCTTAAATCTCCTTTATGCTTAATTCTGATGCTCCATTTGAGCTTCAGCAGGTCCTCTTGACCGTGTCTACCTGCCTAAATGCATTGAGCTGCTGCCATGTGATTGGCTGATTAGCTATCTGTGTTAATGAACAGTTTAATGCTAATTCTGTTGATCAATCCACCAAATATTGCACTCACCAGTGACCCAAGTCATTAAACACTATTTCAATGCAAATACAAACCCATCCCGACATCTTCTTTGAGTTAAACCCATAAATCTTAAATTCTGACTCATTTCACAGCCCTAGTTTGATCCACAGAGTTATTTTCCCATTAGATATTTCTGTAAGAACTTACTTTGACAGAGAGTTGAGCTGCTCCTGGATCAGACCCTTAATCTCGTCCTTCTCGCTGTAATCTCTGAAACACACACATCAGACTGTGACACATCCCTACAACCATCCTGACCTGACGAATATTAATATTAAATATTGAATAAACAGGCTGGGAGCTCGGAGGTGTCAGGCTGTAATCGATGACTTTATTCTGTGTTTGTGCTGAGGTCAGGCTGCACTGTGGGTTATTAAAGTTAGCTGAGTCACGGTGCGGCGGCTACAGGACTGTGTTTAATAGAGCCTCAGAGGGGGTTCAGTTTAATGTGGCCCAGGCGGATCAGACCCTCGTTAAACACAGAGGTCTGAAAATACAAAGACAGACTCCAGCCTCTGCTGGACCTGCTGCATTGCCTTATTCTATCTGATTATGTAAGCTTGTTTTTTGGGAGCGTAAAGGCAAGAATTCAGCCAAACCATGTAAGTGTTGAAAAATGAAGCAAATGCTGAAGTGTAAAGAGCTGCAGTTCCTCAAAGGTCCACTAGAGGCCATCTGCAGAGGCACAATACAGCCGGAGATACACCTGCAGAGTGTCCTTACCCTGAGTTTCTGTTTATATACCTGCATAAGTGTGACACCTGTTTCTAGAGAACACCACTAGAGGGCGCAAAAGGCCTCAGTGAACCAGTGTTAGGAGTTAACTGCAGAAATAAACACCTGATGACCAGGTCAGACCTAAAATCAGCATCGTCTGCAGTCTGTTTCTACAATATTCTCCTTCATGAATCGTTATGTGTAGACTGTAGCTCACGTCTGCTTCACGTTAATTCTGGATGACGTGCACAATCAGCATGTTGGGGGCCACGGTGTGTTCACCTTAATATAGTTAACAGCAAATACACCCCCGGCTTTACTCGCCTTTTTCTTGCAAAAATGTTTGTGGTCAAAGTGAAAAAACAACTGTAATGTCTGTAAGTTTAGGGTGTGCAAACAAAAACCTCACAAAACTCGTCACACCTTGGATTGAAGTTCTGTAAAAAAAGACAAAATCGTCAGAAACAGAAATGAGAGGTGGATTCAGTGTTCGGTGTCCTTGAGCCTCACTAACCCTGCTGTCTTAACAGAAATAATGATTTCTGACATAGTTACACCTCCACTTTACTGACACAGTGAACACCTACACCTGAGTGATGTCCATGGTGAAGGTTCCGGACCACGGCTGCAGCAGCAGGAACGCCTTCAGGGTCAGAGCGGCTCGAGGAACCAACAGGTACGGACACCAGACCGGATCTGAAACAGGACCCACAGGAAACACCATCAGGAAAAACGGACTTTAATCACGTTTGGCTGACAGCGGCACAATGGTGTAGGGCTGATTTATCATTTTCAGATCGAAATCCCTATTTCAGACAACACATTCGTGATCGCCAAGGCCGCAATTTTTTGCAGCGTCAACTATTTTACACGTCTGCTGGTAACGTGCATTTACTGAAGTGCTGGTTAGCAGGTAAACAACACAAAGCCTCTGTTAAGGAGTAGAAGTTGGAGAAACTCTTAAATAATGAAAACAGATTATTTATCATCAATATTAGATGATGAATAATGTGTTATGTGCTTTTGATCGCTGATTTCCTTACTGTTGTCTATACTGTAAACATCGTGAATATTGACCTGAAGCTTGATTTGAAGAAAATCGTTAATCAAATTGAAATCGCAATATCTGCCAGAAAAATCGCAGTCAGACCTTTTCCTGAAATCGTTCAGCCCTTGCAGGCAGAGCACATGCCTCACAGCAAGAAGGTTGCATGTTCTCCCTGTGCATGTGAAGGTTCTCTCTGGGTTCTTCCTCCCACAGACCAAAACCATGCTCGTTAGATTGACTGAAGATTCCAAATTGTCCTTAAGTATGAGTGTGAGCGTGAATGGTTGCCCATCTCTCTATGTGGCACTGTGATTGGCTGGCGACCTATTCAGGGAGTACCTGCCTCTCACCCAGTGTCAGCTGGGATAGGCTCCACCCCCCGCGACCCAAAAAGTGATAAGAGGTTCAGATAATGGATGGATGTTCGGTCTAAAAACGAGGGTGTTAACACTGATCTCCCTCCTCCTTCATAGCAGCTAAGAGAGAAATGGAGCACACAAGGTGTAGAAATGATTTAGCTAAAGATCGAATATAAATAATGATCAATAACACTGTGAAACTTGGGCATGATTGAAAAATATCCAATATAATTTATCTAATTTTATTTCAGGTGTGAAGGTCCTGTGTTGTGTACAAACATTGTCAAAGGGCAAAAACCTTGTATCTTCAAACTCACTTCTTTTCAGGTAATAAAAAAGTATTTTTAAACAAATACATCCTGAATTGTGGTAGCTGATTTGTTTTTGTTTTTTTGCCTTTTAATTGGTTTAAAATATCTTAAGCCCCACTCACAGCCCTGGAGGGTGACCACTTGCACTATTTCAATAAAAAAAATAAAGCAACAATCCACATTTGAACATGTTTCAACAAATAAATGAGTCCAAAGTCTCTCAATAACCCTCCATCATGACAAAATCCCTCCTTCTCTGTTGATTAATCTGCTCTGAGCTCAAACAGCTCTTTTTGTAAATCTCATGATGTGGTTGAAGGAAATGCCATCTCCCCCAGATGGAGACACTCCCTGAGCCCACAGCCAGCTCCACTGGAGGGATCATGTGTAGGTGTGTCTCTGCAGTAAATATTAGAGCACAGCTCTGGAAAGATTAGGCCACACCCACTTCCTGAGTGGGGCGCAGTAGGATACAGTTCATGAAGACGAGCCGCAGCAAGAAAAGTCAGGCCACGAAGAGGTCAGCTGATGGTCGTGGGGTATGTTGATAAATGCTTAAAGAAACGCCAGTATGAGTTAACTGCTGCTTATCTTCTCTACCCCCACTTGCAGCTGCGCTCCTGTTGTAAGACTGGAGGTGCCGTTTTGGGGACAGACGATTTTCGTCCTCTAGGCATGGTGTTAAAATAGACATACGTATATGTCTGCTCCATAGGGCGTTCACTGAGTAATGTCACAATAGGTTTGTACAAGTAGCAGCGCTAAGCTAAAATCAGGGCCACGTTCCTTTAAACTGAGCATGCTACCCATGCGTACTAAGGCTGTCACTGTCACAAATGGTTTTCAAACATACATGCAAATAACCAAAGGTATTCAGTTACCCCCCCTTCGCCCAGGTAGTAATGGAGAGACTCTGATCTTTAATACAGTCTCAAGTGTAGTATAGATATGCTATAAGTATAGCATTGAACAGTTTTACAATATGGCTTGAAATGTTAAATCATGGTTTCAGTTCTATCAAACGAACGTTTAAAATCCATCGACAAGGGGCTGTCAGGGATCGTCACACTCCACCAGGACAACGTTCCTCTCTGATTTAGATATGTCAACATGCGCTGAAGACAGAAAACTGACACGGGACGTGCTTTCACTTAATTCATGGTGATTTCTCGGCGTCGGTCAGCGGCTGTAATTGGTGTGTGAATCACAGAGAGGATTGTTCATTAACATTCAATAAAAATGATGTGGGGACATCTGGGACAAGGAGGAACCTGATGATGAAGATGATAAAGATGAAAATATGGGATAAAAAATGATAAAAAAACGATAACCCCTCCTCCCTCTCTCACCGGTCAGGTCTTGCTCGTCCATACGGTAGCTGGCCGACTTCATGGCCATCTCCAGCACTCGGATGCAGCCGTCATCAGAAGCCAGCACCACCTTATCCGAGGTGCACCAGTCGATGTCGAGGATGCGGTAGTTCACGTTGCGTCCGATCCGCATGCTGCTGACCATCTGGACCTGAGGGAGGGGGACATCAGGGCGGGGTCAGAGTGTTGGCGAAGGTCTGAACACCAAAGGACCCCACACTGTCACTCAGGTCGTGTTTCAGGTCCTTACTTTCCTTTCTTTTGGAAATATGAGCTATCTCACGTGTTGAACTCAGAGCTCTGCGTGACCATCATCCAGGACTGAAGGCCACATGAGGCCTGATCCCCCGTGTCTGGACCACCCCAGCCTACACTGAAGGACGAGCAGGAGCCCCCTCCTCTGGTTTTTATGGAGCAGTAAAGGAGTAACCCCCCCCCCACAGCTCCAGCCATCCGTTTACGAAGGCTGGCTGAGAGCCGTCTTATCTCAGCCCCCCTAAGAAAACAATCCCTGCTCCAACGGGACCCCCCTACCCCCCGTCATGCCGGCACAGCGTCCTCCTCTCTGCTGTTTCATCACGTGGCTGCCGGGCATGCCCACGGAGCTCAGGGCTGTAGAGGCAGATAAATAAAGTCCAGTCTGAGAGAGCAGATCAGATGATAACGGGAGCGAGGAGCAGCCCCGGGATGTTTTCATAAAGACGCTTCAGTCGGGATAATAATGACTGCAGTAAACTAAGTTACAGAAGTGAGGACGCTGCAGCTCGCTGATCATCCATCCTGCTCTGGTTGGTCTTATTGATGTCAGCGCGAAGCTTTTAAGGCTCCAGTCTATGGGCTCACGCCGAGCACAGTGATAAAACAAGAAGACGATTACTGCTCCGTTCTGTTAGCTGCAGATATTAGGTAAATATACAGCAGCAGAGTCGGAGTCGGAGCTGATTACAGGAGCAGAAACACCATCAGCAAATCTGTTCTCACGCTGTGAGCCTGCAGAACAACACACAGCCTCATCTGGAGTTCAGGCAGCCAGAGGAAGACCGTGTTTACAGTTTAGGCCGATCTGACTGACATGGTTCAGGTGGTCACGTGATTCCTGAGACACTTATGAGGCCAGCCGGCCATCCATCCCTCCATCCATCCATCCATCCATCCATTCATTAATCCATATATTAATCAACATACTGGTTGATCCATCAGTTCATCTATCTGTCCATGACTCCAAAGATTCATTAATCAATTCACCATTGAACCATCCATCTGTTTACTGATGCACTGGTTGACCTTTCTGTCCATCTATCAAGGTATTAAGTGATTCACTCATCCATCCTTCCATCCGACTGAATTCTTGCCTTTAGTTCATTCTTTGGACAGCACTTTAGGATAGAAAGATATTAATTAAAATAAATGTGTGGTCCTCTGCTGCTGCTTCTGCTGCCCTGTCATCCAAACAAACAAACTGTGGTTGAAACCCCAAAATCTTTGTTTTCAGTCAGTTTAGTTAAAAAGATCAATCCAGTGCTGAAATCTGAGCCGAGAGAAGCAGGATGAAAAACCGAGATGTCTGACAGGAGGAGGTGACAACAGCCCATTATGATGCGTTTGTGTTGACTTGGTAAAAAGACAATCCGTCAAATATTACAGAACAATGTGTTCATATATAATTTTGAAAGCAGGAAATTTTGGTTTTGGTCAGAAACCTGAATGAATACAGCTGTTCAGAAGTGATTTTTTAAAATTATCAAACAGTTGTTTACAATGTTTAAAATACCTGAGTAAACGTACTTGGACTTGTTTTATTTATTAGATGATTTGCACTTTTAGTCTATTTGATAGGATAATAGTTATATCTAGTTAATTAATAATGTGTTGAATAATGTGCCACATATGTTTTCTCTTTAGCTCATATACTGATATGAAAACAAACTCCTGAGACAGAAAACTCAATCATAAAATAGTAACTACAAAATTTGTCTTAGTCAAGTGTTAATCTAAGTGTTAATCTGACAGTAAAGACCTCTATGAGTAAAATAATCAGACTTTAAGACACTTGGAGACCTTGACTGGTTCTTGTAGAAGTCAGAGGAGCATCATTAGGTTGGTGTGCTCCAACAAACTCTGGATTAATAAAGTCTGGATGTCTGTAGCTCTACCTCTTTGGTGTCCCACACTTCAGCTCCATCCGTGTACATCACCAGCAGCTTCTGGTTCCCCTTCCCCGGAGCAAACCGGATCTTCTTCACCCAGCCGCGGTGGGTTGGAATTCCCCTGAAACATCAGCAGCACGGCTCGTAAGAACATAATTAACTCTGAGTTCATTTAGATTAAAATCAGAGAGAGGCTGATACCTGGAGAGGCGAGCTTTAAGGTCCCAGAAGTTCAGATTTCCATCCACATCTCCAAGGACCAGAGTGTCACCCTTCCAGGCGATGCAGGCGATGCTGCCCATGCTGCCCTGAAGACCAGAGGAACACAGAGAGCGTCAGAGGGAGGAGACTTCGAGACCGACATCAGCATATCTGAACGGAAAGATTCATCGGTAAGTCGGGCTCTCGATTCTGCTCCACAATAAAACAGCTTTTCTCCACCAGCACATATTCCTTTCAGGTCTGACACCATAAACTGGAGGATTATTTGGACTGAAGACGGAGATGTACCTGCAGTTTGTCCTCGCGTCTGTCTGCATCCTGGGTTTTTTCTTGCTTACCTGTAGGTGACAGGTGTTACTGGAGGACACCCCTAGAGGGCGCACAAAGACCTCTAGCTGAATGTAACTACCTGTTGTAAGCTTCAAACATGGCAACCATTACGTTAATTCATCACCAGATTTGTGTTGGTAACTGATGACCAGTGGTCAGACCTCCCCGTTAGCCTGTCTCGGTGTCATGGACTAAAGGGTGACTGTGTTAACGGGTGACTTTCAGCTGCCTGTGCTGATACATGTAGTTAAAGCACCAGCAGCTGAACTCCAAACTTTATGATGAAGTGATTAATCAGTGAATCAAAAATACAAACCAGTAGTTCATATGTGAGAAAGAAAGCTAAGCTAACACAAACACACCCATGGACGGGTTCAACTGAGGGTCACCAACTTACACGGTCACTAGTTGAACCAATACACCAAAGTTATTCTAAAAAGATAAACCGGACTTCGAAACAAGAATTTATCTGTCATCTGCTAGGACAAAAGTTTGTTT